>WACJ01000158.1:600000-801023 GCA_008973525.1 Stenopsyche tienmushanensis | reverse complement strand
CAATAAAAAAGAATTATCACAGAATCTCCCACAATCTCATGATCATTCACACACACGTTTAACAGTTTTAATAAAATGAGTCTTCACGTTAGTATCTAATATTCTAGATCTGATCAATACCAGCAATTTTAAATTAAACCTTTTCTTATACCAGAGTTTTATCTAAATTTATCGGCTTTATATGATTTTAAAATCTTTTAAATTAGATTGAAATCACAGATATATGTTTCGTAAAATAAACAAATAAAATTGAATTTGCATACACAAAGATTTACAAACTGAATATGATACATTTTCTAATCGTTTTTAAAAACATCTATCAATACAATTGATCTGTCACTAATATATATATAAGGTTTAAACAATCCAACTAGTTGGAATTATCTTTCTAGCTACCTTATCTATATACAAATCGGAAAATTTCGAAAAAATCATATTCAATCAAGCATTAGATAACGGAGTTTCATTGCTGATGTCATCAAATTAACATAAATCTGTTAGCAATATAGAAATCCTGGCATATTAAGAACAGAAACCAAATTATTAAATCAACGACTCGACGGTATATATCGAGCGTTGTTATTAATAGCATTAGTTGAAAACAATACGATAATAAAAAATACAAAACTGCAAAATGTATTACATTTAGTTGGATGTTATATTCATTCCTGTACAACATTTTTAATAACTATATAATTTTATAATACACATGAGTGCATATTTCGTTCCATATCAAATATGGTCGATATCTACACGATACCTTTGGATTCTTCTTAAAAATACTCATACTAATATTAAAGCATTTTCATAACTAAATAAATATTTTTTTTATATAAAAAGAAGTTAAATTTACAAATATTAAATAATCACAGTTACCAAAGTTTTGTTCAACTTGAATAAACAAAACGAAAATTAAAATAACTACTAGTCAATTCATTTTTACTAGTGCGCAAATGCAGAATCTCTATCTTTGATCTTCTTTGCAAGTGCAGCTTTCGTTTCTTTCAATAGACGATCGAATGAATTTTCTCGACGCGGCGCTATAGTCTGACTTATAATATTGGGATAGTATTCGGACTCTTCTTGCATTACTTCCAAATCGTCTGAAATTTAAAAAAAAAACCATATTAATTCGCATTCATTTAATGACTTTAATCAAGATTTAATTTTTTTTTAAAATGCCAACTCACCCAAGTCTGCATAAACTTGTTTACAAAATGCTCTCCGTCCCCCAAAGAAAACATCGTAATGCGCAATATCTTTATCAGTCGACGAACATTCCAAGACTCTGTAGCTTTGTTGTGCTTCAGCAAACGTAACAAATCCATATCGCATTCTATAAAATAGAGAATATCGTCGTTAACAAATATATTTCTGAAATTCTATTGGGTATGTGAATATGTTCCTGCCGTTGTGCTAAGTAAACCATATTTGCGGGAATTTATTCAAAAGAAATCTGCAACTAAAGTACGTAAAATACATCCTATCAGGCGGACACTTTTCGAGGAGTTCCGCCATCAAAGCTCGGCGCAGCGGCACCTCCCAAAAATGGCTCTGATCAAGCCTAAGTTCAATGTCGGAACTCGGAATCGTCTGCAGACGACCTTCGTATCTGGCAGGGTGTTGTGCCTGGTAAAGCAGCGTTATACTGTGATCCATTGAGACTCAGCCCTACACCAAGAGATTCGTTAACCCCAGCCAAGCAGTGGCATCAATGCCAAAGAAGAATAGCCATGGTTCCAAACTCATTTTCTGTATTTGGTGAGATCAAATGAGTGTAGTCTATTAACCCCATAAGTGGATATGACGTATATATCCGTCAAAATCGAAGTCCATGCAAAGTGGGTATGAAGGATATATCCGCATTGTGAAAGTTAAGCAAACCTCAATGAAAAATGACGGATATGTCCGATTGCAGTGTTGTGTATGTTAGATGTAAGAATGACTCGTCTGAAGAACTGTTCAAACTTGATGATATACAATTTTCGTATACTGGATATGATGTCCGTATCCGTTAACGGCGAAAAGATCACATCACTGCGGATGACACTTTTAACAGTGAATCATAACATTGAAGGGCTTAAGAGCTGCTCCAACTCAACCACACTATCACAGGAGATATCTACCGAAAGCAATCGATGCGTTTGAGCCGAGTATTGAAGGAAAAGCGGTCACAATATGCCCAAAAAAATTTTGCAGCATGACAACACTAAGCCGCATGTCGCATCAGCAGTTAAAACTTATCCAGAAATGATAAAAATTCAAATGCTACCAGAAAGATAAGCAAAAGTAGGACACTGCTTTAACCCTTTCGGACCGGGGAGCAGACATGCTACGGTCTAATATAAATCTACTTTTCTGTCAGCTCCACCGCAGCATGTAAAAAGCTTGATAATGAACCAAGCCTAATAAATGAACCTTAACTCTGTTGATAGGACACAATATTCGTTTTCTTCGGAATATTTCTAAATGTTCAACTAGCATGCCTATTAATGTGGTGCGAAAATAAAAAAACAGGGTTACCGTGCAAGTTTACTTCTGAAGGAGTAGATTTTGCAAAGGAGTGGTGATACTTGGCTTATGACACCACTCCAGGACAGTCAAGGGAGAATAACAAAATTGATCAACGATAGGAATGATGCGAATATCTTAATTATCAAAACAAACTCCTGCTCTCAAGACAACACAAATAAAAGTCGTCTTATCATTATTGAAAGAGCTTAATAGCTTTATCCGATGATAGCGATTTCATTTCAGACGTGTAGGGGTTCCTTCACGGTACGACTTTGCTATCGTTATCCAATAGGGTTAAGACGTATATTTTTTTTGATACAGAATTCAAATGCTGCCAGAAAGATGGGCAAAAAATTTCCCGGAAAAACGGCAAGAACTTATTCACAATAAAACTTAGCCAACTTAAAAAATTAGCTTACCCGTCATCCTTAGTGTGAATTGTCACCTCTTGGACGCTGCCATATTTTACAAATTTTAATTTCAATTCACTCGACGTTATATCAGGCTCGAGCATACCAACATAGACTACTTTTCGTTCTTCATATAATTCACTTTTACCCCGCCTAAAAAAGTTCAAACAGTAAAATTTAGACGATTTTGAATTAATTATTTATACAAAAAAAATTTATTGCAAAGTTTCAATACCTTGACTGATGAACAATTCGTTTACTGGGTTGACTATTTTGATGTTTGTTTCTTCTCGATAAATAACTTCTATAAGACGACCTAAAATAAAGAAAAATTGAGTAAAATATCTATATAAAACGATTTTTGTTACAATATTTAATTCAACCATAATTAACCAATTATTTTGAACTTATTTGCATTAATCATTGCGACTAATTAATTTATCTCACAATTGTGACAAAATATGTATATACAGATACACTTATTCACGTTTCCTTCTTATTAACTGAAGTATTAAAAAGACTACTGTCGGAAATTCAAGAACCGCTACGCTAAAGAACAATTATTAATCAATGTCATCACTGTGTTTATTAGAATGCAAAAAAAATTTAAGACCAAGTGAAAGTAGTCATACGACTGACTGTTATTGTGACGTAATATTTTTTTTATGTGTAAAGTGAATATTGTGAATGTGTAAATCAAAAGGTGATATTTCACGATATGCATGATTCAAATATAATATTGTAATAAGAACTATTTAATTTTATCAATATTAGAATAAAGCAACAAAAATACCTTGACGACCCGCTCCTGGAAGACGATGAGCTCCTCGATGATGAACTGGAGCTCTGGGAACTAGATCGAGAATAGCTCCCTCGAGAAGAATTGCTGGAAGCACTTCCGTCTCTCCGTCTTGGATACGAAGCTTTTTGTTCGGCCTGAGAATCCAGCTTGGCATCACCCTCCTGTGTAACGTCTAAAGCCGACGAGTTCCTGTGATCCCTCGATATCTTGTACGGCGGTTGGCTAGACTTTTGATTTTTGGTGCCGCTTTTCAATTCGCTTGAAGATATCGAGGGGTTTCTTTTCCGTTTGAAATTTAGCGGCAACGATTGCACACTCCGGTCATCCAAGTATCGATCGTTTTTAGGATGATGTGCTTTGCGGGTTCTATTTGTGTCGACGTCGCGACGTTTTTTTTCTATCTCGAGAATAGCTCCTGGGCCTCTTTTTGTATTTTGAACTGCCTCGCGATGAATTAGAGCTTTTTCTGCTGCAGTGCCACCTCTGTTTATAGTCAGCTTCTCTTTTTTTCCACCGAGATTTGCTACTCGACGTTGAACACGAGAATTGACTGTTGCTTGATCTATACGAAGCTTCGGACCTGCATTTGGAATTGCTTCTCGTATTATTCGAGTCTATTTTATTCCCACTATTATCCTTCCAGCGGTTAATAAGATCGATATAGCTTTTATCTTGGATGCTCTCGCTGGATATAGACATGGACGAGTTCTCCTTCTCTGACTTGGCTTCGGTCTTAAGTGCATTGTTCTCATCGTGTGAGCATTCCGATTCAATATTTTGTGAGAACAAGTTCACATTCGACACCGTCAAAGAAGCATACGTCTCTCGTTCGCTATTACAATTCTCGATTTCGGTTTGTAGCGCAATCGTTTTCATTTCCGGTTTCTGTCGGCCTTTGACCAAATGCATAATAATTTTGTCCTCTCCATGATCAGAATTAAGTTGGACCGATGAATCATTTTGGTCCTTGGTAGGCTTCGTTTTGCATTTGTCTACCTTCTTATGGTTAGGGTTTTGATCAGTATTTTCACAGTCTGTATTGGTTCCCACACTAACCATAATGATTTCATCGTATGTGCTGTTCTTCCTGATTTTCGGTTGAGCTTTAGAAACAATATCTTTCTCAGGCGTTTCAATTTGTTTAATCATCGGTAGCAGTTTTCCATTTTCTGTGGCCAGAGGAAGAATCATCAAATTTTGGACCTTGGGAATTTTGCTCATAACTATTCGGTCAATGTCGCATTTCTTCGAAGACATTTTCTTAAATTTCAGAGCCTTTCGGCTGGCTTCGGCAATTGGATCAAAGACTTTTTTTGGCGTAGTGTTTTTCGGAGCATAAATTTTGATGGGCGATTTTGGCGTAAGCTGTGAGTTTAGCGATTTTTCTCCCGTGGCTGAAACTTCCGGTCTTTTAACAGACTCAACAGTAGGCTGCAATATTCTTTTGATTGCTCCGTTTGCATCTGTATTGATAGTCTTGACGGTATTACTACCTTTGGAACTAATACATGAGGATAAGTCTTTCCGCTTCTTATATTCCTCAAGATTAAGTTTTCTACGGTGTGTATTCCGATCTGTTGTGCTTTTGTCAAAGTCTGCGGCCTTGTCGATCAAATCAATTTTGGAATCATTCACTATATTAATTTCCTTCTTCACTGAAATATTTTGATGAGTGTTAAGGCATATGCTTGGTTGATTTTCATTCAGGTCAATTTTGGGCATATCCTTATTATCATCGGCATAGTGGGATTTGAGAAGCGAAATCATTCGGACTTGCCCTTTCACAACAGGTTTCAGCAAACTATTCTTCTGTGCATTTTTAGTCGAAAAATCTATTTTCAATGGAGTCTTTTCGTTGCAGTGTTTGTTAAAATTGGTAATCAACAAACTATTTTTATTGATCTTCGGTTCGGTAGTTTTGCCATGGGTGATAAGTTCTTTGCAGTCCTTGCTGATGTCTATTAGTCGTTCAATTCCATTTTCTAAAATTATTACATTTTGCACGCCGTTATTTTCTCTATCTTTACTTTTAATCGACTTTACATTTGTTATATCTTTGGTTACGGTCGTGCATTTGTTAGGATTGATCAATTTTGGAGGACAAGATGATATAGATTCCACCGAAGCCTTATTCGTCGAGATTATCCTATCCGATTTGTTATCAAAATTAACTAGCATGGAATACGAATGATCACCAGCGAGACAATTTCCATCTAATCCACTTGATTGGCTTTTAGGGCTGCAACTTTTCCTTTTATCCTTATTATTAATACAAGGCGTTTGTCCAATTGGCTTCAACAAGGATTGATTAGCGTCATTCTTTTTAGTCCCAATTAATATCGACATATTCTTTCCTTTGCCTAAGCCAAAATTGCGTGAATTTCTGGAGCGGTCATAATATAGAGATAAATCGGACGTCTCAGAACATCCAACAGAGCATGAGCTTGAATCCGATTTAGAGGAGGTGCTTCTCTCCAATGTACCAAGATTGCGTAGAGGAGAAGCATAGCAATAGTCATGATCTAAATAAATATTTTCACGATCTACATGCACAGACGATGTTTTGACCTAAAAAATATATCAAATAAAGTATTATACAGTTTCAAAAATCATACATGACAATACATCGTTGCTTGCATATATGACCAAATAACTTACTTTACGTTTTTTGTTGGACGTATCTGCCGATTTCTTACTTTTTGGACCGTTTGGCTTCTCCCAGTCCGCTTTCCAAATCTTAGGATAAATCAAATAAGGTCCGTTGGACTCTGCATTATTTGTATTTAAATTCCTCGATCCTTTTTGTACAGTAAATTTGCTTATACTCTTAGTCGATTTATTTAAATCTTCAGCAGCTTCGAACTGCTTGAGCAAAGCATTTACGCTGTTTGCAGCCAGAACGGGAGTCGATTCACTATCACTGACACTTTCAACGTCAATATAATCCTCAGTATCGGTTTTTTTCTCACTGTCGCTCGGTAAAATCGGTGCAGAATTAATTTTGTTTTTTGATTTCTTTTTACTGGAGCGGGAAGATTTGACTTCCGCCCTAGACGGCGGTTTTACATAATCGAGTTGTGTTTCCGGTGCAGCTACAACAGTTTGCGGCTCATTTACGGGTTTATTTAAAGTAGCCGTGTCTGCCAAATGTGAATAGACTTCGAGGTCAATGTCTTCCTCGGTATTATTTTGACTGCAATTAGTACCGAGAATATTAGATTCGAGACAGTCAAAGAAATTAGATTCGTCCTTGTCTTTCCCCATAATAAAACTCGGCAAATCAAAATTTTTCATATCTACTCCTAAATCGCCATCGTGAATTTGCTCGTTAAATAAATTATTCTCAATGCCGGATTCTTTCTTGAGGACGATGTCACTATTAGCCACATCATCAAAAACATCAACAATATCAAAGCTCTTATTGAAAGCTTTTTCGGGACTAATATTAATATCGCCGTCTACAAATTGATTAAAATTAACTACTTCATTTAAATCCTCAAAGCATAAACTACTCGGTAAATCTAATGAAGCAACTCCCAGCGGATCATGTTCAGGTGATTGTGGGAGAGATAACGATTTTTGTTTTTTCCTCTTGCTTCGCAAATTTAAAGCATATTTCTTATGAATATCTGATGCTTGTGGAAGTCTTGATGTGGATGGTAATTGACTATGATTATAATTATCTACTTTGTTCTCCTGCATCATATCCAATTCGTTCGAACAACTGTGTAATCTATCGAAGATATTTTCATCATTTTCTATTGAATTTGATATATCTTCACTCGGCTTCCAATCTATTAATTTATTATTATCAAAATAATTATTTTCGGTATTACTTGATGGATGTTCAAAATGTAAAGAGTGCCCCTCTTCTGCACTTTCACATTTAATATGACTAGGTATATCGATGCTTATAGATCTATTACTCTTCGGAGGCGATGAAGAGAATTCATATTGTTCAAATGTGGGATTATTTTCTAACAAGTCAAATCCTAAATTTAAAAATCTTTCATTAACTAGTGCCTCTTCTTCGTCTAAATTCTGAAAACGTAAAAAGTCGATAATTAAGCTGCACGTGATTAATCCATAAAAACAATCTATAATATTTCATCAGTTTTACCGGTAATGACGCTACATGTCTCTGCCAATCTGTCAGAGTTTTCCTGAAATCCTCGTTATCGGGATCCGTCTGAGTCGGCATAAATAAAAGTGAATTATCCATCGCTCTAAAATAAAATTATTACAAATTACTGTCTGTAATTGAAATTATGTCGAAATATTGTATTTAATTAAATTACATATTGTTATTTATACACATGTTTAATAAAATTATTGTAAAATAATCATCGTTTTGATTGAATGAATTATAATAAAAAACCGTTGGGTGTGTGAATAAGTTCTCACTGTTTTTAATGTAAGTAAATCCATTAATATCAATTAAAGTATTATCAATCGTTATTCACAACTTTTGGCCATCTTTCTAGCAGCATTTGAATTCCACGTCGAGAAAACGGCGCGTCTTTTGAAGCTATCCAAAAATCAACCCGTTTTTTTTTATAGTCGTAAGTCAAATGCTGTACAGCCAGGCCGTGAATTGGAACAATTGGTAATCAAAAGGAGCCTGTCTCAAATCAAAAGGAGGATGTCTGAAGAGTACGGCGGGTGGGATAAAATTTCCCATTTAATTGTTTCCAGATTGGTTTTGATGGCGTATGCAACATGTGGTTTAGCGTCGTCATGCTGCAAAATCACTGTGGTGTTTTTGGACATATTATGACCGCTTTTCCTTTGATGTTCAGCTCAAATGCATCAATTGCTTTCGGTATAGACCTCCTGTGATGGTTTGGTCGAGTTGTAGCAGCTCATAATGCTTGGGATTATTGTAGTAAATCCACTTTTCATTGCCAATCACGATACAATGTAAAAAAAAACCTTTTTTATCCATTGGTGATGCTATTCATTTGCGAAAACACGCCTTTCCACATCTTATGTTTGGATTGCATTTGAAACAGATTTTAGAGCTGGTTTATAGTACTTCAAAACGGCAGGAACTTATTCACACATCAAATACTACATTAAATAAATAAATAAAAAACTAACATTGTATCACTATTCATAAAATGCATATCATCGAAAACTCTAGGGGAGATGAACTGTCCTTCTTCAGTTCTAAATGACTCTAGGAGTCCGGTCTCCATTGTTGTATTTAATCTGCAAAAAAACATACATAAAATTCATTTATATGAAGGACTTAACATTGTCTCCGCACGTCTACAGTTGGCAATAAACGCTCTCAACACGCTTTAATTTTGATAAGATAATGCTGAGCTAAGAAATAATTTTATCTTACACGTTTCCAATAATGATCGAGATAAACATAATAATATTCAGGCAATTTGTACATGTGTGTCAATAGTTATCGATTAAAAATATTGATAAACATCATGAATTTGTTTAAAACAAACTATTAACTGATTGCAAATTCGTTTTTTTTTTTAGACTAAAGATCAAGAACATCCTGCTAATTAATTAATTGAAATCAAAACAACATAAAGAACCGCATGGTCAAATCATTTAATTTTTGATAAAATGGCACTTTTTGATATAATTTTTATGCACCACATGGTACGTAATAAAAATAAATATAAATGATTTTGTATGTTTAAAACATAAATCAAGTTAAGCTACATGGCAATGACGAATACAGTTTTAAAAACACATGGTAAGTCTAGACATGTGTTTATTGAAAAGGTTATATTCTTAAAATTCAGCATTTTTCTTGAAGAATGTCGTTTTATTGTGTAAAAGGAAACGCTCGAGGGAAAAATACATTTTGCAATTAATTAGCCCGATTGATAAACTTCTTGCAATGCACATTCGAAATCATGCAGCCAGTTAAAATCACTTTCACTGCAAATTTGAATGGCACATTATGCAAATTATTTCAATTACATTTTATTTAGTTGTGCCACTGCATACGTTGATTTTAATAGTTTAAAAAAAAACACATGTAATGAATCGACTGCAAGGATAAAAATATTTCCATAATTATTACTTCGTGTGGACTTTAAAAAAAGGAATATTTGAATGACAGTCTGTATACATTCTGACGATATTTGTATTTGTATATTTCACCTTGTTTTCACTATATTTACATATGTTTTGGGGTGTTTTATGTTATCGATTTGCGAACATATTGCGGGGGCTCGATCCGATTTTTCGCGCATTTAATTGCCATCGGCATAAATGAAAACGTTCGAAACGATATCGCGAAAGTACGTACTATGAATTTGGCGCGAGTCTGAGACTGACGACGTGGTCGGCTCGCGCATAACCTCAATGCCGGCGCATTGCGGCAAACCGCACCGGCTGTTTTATCGGCGCATTGAATAAGACGTGCACTCGAAAGATGATCGGAAAGCAGAGCCGAAGCCGGTGAACGTATGGGACGTCGATCGACGCCAAAACAATCGTCCAACGCAGAGGTGAAAGGGGCACGGGCTCGAGGGCACTCAGGTTATGTGTCAGGCTGCACGTGGCGTACGCGTGCGCGCGCACGACGCCCCCACAACCCCCGACTGCATCCCTCACAACACCACACCCACTCGCGATACCCGCCAAATCGCCCCATTCAAAACTATGTACCGCATCGAAGTCCGCAAAGCCGCCCCGAACCTCCCTTCTGTCACCGTCGACATGCCACGCTCTCCTTCATAATATAAATAATCGGTCATAACAACGCTCGCGCCGACCATCAGTTTATCGGCCTACTTTCATTTTACACGCGCTTGATAAATCGATATTTTCAATATCTTCAAATAATATACACACAATTAACTCAATGTATAAAAATAAAAATATAAAATATCAATCAAAGCTATTTTAATCAACAAATAAAACAATCCGATAATGTTTTTAGCGGAACTAAATTATTTTAAATGCGAAACAAAAGACGGCCGATTATGAGCATAAATATGATTTAAACACGTGTAATGTCGACTAAATACGCAGGCGGACGATTAAAAAATACAAATTATAAACAACACGGTTATCATTTAAATTGACCTTCCCTATGCATAATAACGATAATCTAAATGCACATAGTAAAAATAGCGTCGCGTTACTCCGACGAGGAATCAGCCACCCGAATAATAACGATATGCTTGCGCACTCACAACTGGAAAATCTAGTTTTTATTTCTAAAGGTAGTCCACGATGAAGAACGAATAAAAGTACTTACTTATAAAGCTTTTATACAGTGATCTTGAAATGAGGGAATAACAGCACTAGTTGTTTTATTTTAGCACAAATTACACGCGTCTCTTCAATAACAAAATAACACCAAAATATCACAGAACCAACTTAACACCTTGCAAATTTTCTTCACTACTGACGTACCCCCGAAGATCGCCCAAATTTATAGCTTTCAAATCATAGGGCTTTCTCTGTCTTTCTTAGAATTTTGGGTGAATTTAACGGTTCTCAAACTTCCCAACATTTAAAATCCAATGATTACTAAATATCATGTATTGAAATACAATTTTGTATATGATTTTTAATCACAGCTTTATTTATGCTATTTTAAAATCCTTTAATATCTAATATATAAAAATTAATCTTTGTTTGTTCGTATGTAATGTGCTGCCATACAGTTCATAAGATTGCGATAAAATTTCGTTAATTTATTACTAAGGACTGCGCGAGTAACATAGGCATAGTCCATATATAAAAATATAAAAATTTGTTTGTTCGTATTTTATGCGCTGCCATACCGTTTATTCGATTGCAATAAAACTTTGCCGTCTTGTTGTTTGCATTTTTTTAAATAATATAGGTATAGTATATTTAATTTACAGTAGATCTTATATATAAAAATTAATGTTTGTATGTTTGTACATATTTATAATAAAATAAATATCTTTTATACCTTTCCCTTATATAGCATTCAATTTCAATAAATATATTCATTGTCTGAAAGAAAATAAATTTCATTATTTCTAACATTCCCAATATAACTCTTTCAAATTACAAACGATATTTTTAGAATTATTACTTCATAAAATATATACATACAATAAATATATTCCTGTGAGGAAGAAATTAACTCAGATCCAATTCCGATAGCAAAAAATCAAAATATGATTTCAAGAAGACGCTATTTCGGGGTAACATTGAATACAGTCGAAATCCGCATTTAGTTGAAATACATTTATACTGGTTGTCTATGTTATAATTATAATTTATTGCTAATCAAAAACGAATTTGAGTCAAAACTAGTTTTCACTAAACAAAACGCGTTTTGATATAATGCCCCAGTTAAAACTATTTCGATTGAGATCAAAGCTCATCACATAACATGGATTTGTTGGCTGTGTCTGTAAGAAGGCATGTAAGGGCCATAACAAGGAAGTGGCAAAGTAGGCGACTTAAGGCGCAAAACGCAGAATACCGACCCGGTCAAGAGTTGCACATGGTTTTTATTTTACCAATACTGATTGACTCTGTCCGTTTTTATAATATATATACGAAGTTGTCTAATTCCTCTTTTTTGTTATTGTTATGTTCAGGTATGGCATCCGATCGCGAGCGGATCATTCGTCATATCAGCGGTCCGAAAAGCGGACCGATTGAGCATACAAACCTTACGGCCACTTCATCCTCTTTTAGGGCTCTTTGCGGCATTTTCTATGATCTGTACGATCACGGAAGCCACGTTACATCTAGACCATTTTTATGCAGAATTGTTTTTATAGTGTTCTTATAATAATACTATAATCTTTACTCTGTGTTCATCTTATTAATTGTCCTATTAGATCAATGTTCAATTTTATATCCTTTCGTTTAATAAGCATAATAAAACACATCCATACCTCGCTTTACGACCTAGATACGTTCCGGAAAAGTTGGTCGTAAAGCGAAATCCGTATAAAGAGCGGTCGTATAACGAGGTACAGGCGTATCAGACACTTCTAATTCTAATTATTATATCATTCATTCATTATTTGTATCATATTTATCGCCTATGTGATAGCTCTAACATTAACAAAATGAATCACCCGGAACTGAAACGAAAACCGTAACCGAACCGATATAAACGCTTGGAACTGAACCGAAACGAATACCGAAATTTAAACAAATAACGAGTTGAGAACGAAATGAGTTACATTATTTTTGTCTTTGCTATTAATACCGTTAATAATTTAATTTCTTCCAATGATTTATGTAGATAACAACAAATTTATAATAACGAAATAGCATTGCTTTTTGGACAAGTTAGCTTTTATTGTTTGGATATTCGCTCGAAAGGGCTCTTCGTATGAACATTTTGAGAGCCACAGGTCAAAAGCAAATTTGAAAGCCTTATCTAGATTGAATGCACTTATGCATTTGCATATATTTAGAAAAATGTTTGCTATAATATAATATTTCGACATGCATTTCTTGAACATCAATGATTACAATCATGTAGCCAATTGTACATAATTAGCATAATATTGAGAATAGCATTTTTCGCATAGCAACAAATGTAATTTACTTTGTTTTTATGTTGAGATTTTTGAAAATCTATATGATTTTTTTAAGGACTGCCTATTTTTTAAAATTTAAAACAGCCATATTCAGTCCACAGCAGGACAGCCTTTTTATTCATGGGAAAGGATTATAGCTAAGTATTTTGCATATATTCTAGCAATGATTATCATAAAACCCAACAGTTAAAAGCCTTCGCTAAGATTATTGTTCCAAGAATTGATAAATTAATGCAAGAAATTCTGACCTGCGTCTATAGAAAACTTTTATCGCGAATATTAACAACTCTCTATCTACAATAATGAAATAAGCTTTCTAGGAAAATTTTCAACTAACCGGGTTTTAAAATGTTATCAAATAAAGCACCGCTGACTTACTGCATTATGAAATCCCTCATTTACGAAATGACAATTTTAAGCAAATAGCAGGTAGAAATGGACAAGAGACAGATGTATTTACAAAAAGGTTTGGATCTTCAGGTACATTTTGGGTTGCTTTAAATCTAAAGAATGAATTTAAGTACGAGTTGTATGTAATGTATGAATTTAAATGATCCATTATTGATTGACGAATTAAATCTAAGCATATGAATAATGTATATCATCATCATAATGCAGCCACAAACAGTCCTCTGCAAGACTATGACCTCTTCAGTTCATAGGAAGGGATTACATCCATCTCGTCTGTATCACACATTCACCTCCTCATTCCCTCAATATTGAAGAAAGCATGACCTCCGAGTTTTATTTAAAATGTAACTGGATTAACATATCGAAGGGCACTTGTTAAGGGAATTTGTAAAGATTGAGCAGTTTTCCTTGAATAATATAAATATATATTCATCCCTAAAATATGTAAACAGATGTCTAGACTAAACATAAGTCGATAACAGCTGATCGACTAGAAATGATGAATAAACTGCTTTGAAGACAAATATCAATTCTAAGAATCTAAGCTAAGAAATAACTGATATCTCCTGTATTGTTTGTGTTATTCATTTTTATAATAAGGTAGTTTCCCTGCCGCACGCTGTATATGTTTTCATTGGATTAATTTAATATCAAGACTGATTGCATATTCTACATAATTAGCATTTTTATGACTCAAACATCCTTTGAACAAAGACTCATTGACCAACATTATAAAAGAGGAGTGGTTGGAACAAAAACCCACAAAGGAGTGGTTAAAAATCAAAGGCTTCCTTCAAATATTAAATATTAGATACATGCTATAATTTACGCTTTGCAAAAAGGAGGCAAAAACAAAATGTTCGCCGCAAATCCAGTGAATAACAAAGTATACATCTTTGAATATTGATGAATGAATCGCTTGACTTAAATAATTTGCTGATGATAACACGGAGTCAAAGGGCATACTTCAAGCAATTTTAAATATTTTTACAAACAACAAAATATATTACAAAATTTCTATCATGAATGCTGATACAGAGTAAATTTACGCAATTGTTTGAAGCAGCGTCTAATAAAAGAGGCCTCTCGATGAAGACAAGAAAGACCAGATTTCTCAACGGGTAAAGAGACCCGGTTGAAAACAATGGATCCGATCTATTTCTCCAAAGCACGAGAAAGCTGTTGAATTAGATGAAATAAATAATGTAGGATATATGAATAAAGGCTGTAAGATGTGAAGCGTCCTGATGAAAGATCAAAATGATGATTTTAACCTATACCTTACGGTGCTGCGTATTTAGTACGCCATATGACATTCTTAAACCCCGTATTTATTATATTTCATATCGATATTCGATTATATATATATTTATCAATATAGATAATCAGAGCCGTAATAAGGGTATGAAGCGCCAATGGCAAGTATCTAACTTCCGTCTCCCCGCCTCCCACCTGGAAATTCAATTATTTAAAGTGTCTATACGCTGCATTTTTTTCGTAACTGTATAAATCATAGAAAATGCCGCAAACACCCCTAAAAATGAAGGAGTGGCCACAAGATCTGTGTGTCCAATCGGTCCGCTTTTCGAGCCGCTTCGCCAAATTCTCATTATGAAACGAAGTTGTCTGAAGAAGACTGATCGGATTAATTAAGGCAGAGTTAATCAGTGCTGGTTTATGTAAAGTCAAATGGTAGTCTACGCTTTGCGCCCCAAGCCCAAGCGATATAGATACATAGTATATCGAGATTCAATGTAGTAAATACACCATAGTAAAGGAAAGTTTAAGACCGAAAGGTGTACTTATAAAGCATATTATAAATAATTAAACTATACATACAAGGCTTGTCAGATCATATATTATCATTTTCACTCTATTATAGCTGATTATTTTTGATCAAACATGAATTTATCATAATATCTATAGAACATGGGAAGCATTTCCTTTGGGCCTTTCTGATATAACATTGTGTTAAAAAACACATCAGTCGTGCTTGATTAAAGTATATTGACAATTTGGAGCAGCGAGTGACAAAAGTAGTCCAAACGCTCCCTCAGATCATAATTTGATCAGATCAGATGTTTATACTCAGTACTATACATGGATTGGCGCATTCTGGAAAATCGTGGTCATACAAAATGCAATATTTGCAACACAAAACTGACCGCCATCATCCGGGTCAAAGGTGGTTATATCAAATGATAAAATATTTCTTGATTTTCTTTCGACATTTTAATTATGAAAATGATAATCAATATATCATCGAAGAGATCCGACACAAACTAACCCCTTCCAGTCCCACCAAATGCATAGCAAAACTTTTTTTGGATGTAGGCCAGGTTTAGCTACAGTTAAAGCTTATGTACCCTTGGTCCAAGACCGTTTACGTTGGATATTCTCATAGAGTATGCAACTTTCATCTCCGGTGACAAGTCTCTTCAAAAAAGGTTGGCTATTATGTCGTTGGAGAAGAAGATCGCATGTTGAAATACGCTGAAGTTTATTTGAGTCAGTCAGTTCATGAGGAAGCCACACATCTGAACGATTGATGTAGCCCAATTTTGTCAGATGATTATGAACAGATGTTCGTGGAATTTCTAACTTGTTAGCTATTTCTCGAACAGTATATTGCGGGTTTTCTTCAACCATGGCTATGATTAGATCTGTGTTCATTTGCGAAAGAAACTTATGGGACAACCTAATATATATACAGGTAACCTTTATTTTTGAGTACAACTTTATTTCTTTTTGCGTTCTCTGGTTTTTAAGAAACAATCATATTTCAATGCAGAGGTCATAAACCCTGTGTAAAATTAAATTAAATTAAAATTAATCAAAAACAAAGGTTGCCAAAATATCATTACTCAACTCTAAAATACGACTTTGAAATGTTCTATTGGAGAATGATATTTGATGAATCTCAGCCATGCGTTGCTCACCAATAACGAGCAACACAAACAAGATTTGATGAGTTCCTTTTTTATAGTGTGCCGTTTTTTGTTCATAGCAATGGAATAAGAAATTTGATACGAAGCTTGAAGACACACGATTCAGTTACCTTTTGTGCGTTTCCTGTGGAATCCAATTGCGAACACTCTCTTTTCTCTTAAACAAATCAAATTCTTTACTTGCCAACTCCTTATTAACATTCTCGAAATGTTCTTTTAGTTTGCTCGGTTTCATGCTCTCTGTACCAATAATTTTATTACATAAAACACACTGAGGCTTTTCTATATTCCTGTCAACGATATTCGTAAAACCCCATTGTAGAAATGCTTCTTTAATATATAGTATATTGCTTCCATGATCATATAGATATTAGAAAATACCACTAAAAGTCCTAAAAGAGGACAGAGTAGCCATAAATATTGTATGTCCAATCGGTCCACTTTTCGGACCGCTAATGATGAATGAGCGCCTCGCAATCGGATGCTATACCTAAACTTTGAATTTTTTATAAGTCTATGTTTGCTCCATCCCAAACAATTTTTTTATGAATAAAAGCACATTCTAATAATTTTATTAGGAACACGTTAATCAATTAATTATTTCATTTTTAAATGTTTTTTGATTTATTTCAAATGCTGACATTGTGTTGAAAAACTTTAAAAGAGTTAATTGATTTATCGACATTTTTAGATCGAAAATATTATTCGTATTTATAAAAAAAATATCTCAAACCAAAACTAGTCCCCATTAATTAAAACGATAAAAGTTTCCACATTTTGTCGTAAATTTTCAATTGTGACCGTTTTAGCGACGTCGCCGCTTGTCTATGACAGTTTATGGTCTGAGTTAAACATAAACATGGAGAGTATCTGTCAAACATAACATTCAAAGTCATGTGGCCATCGATTCACAACGTTTTGCTGTTAAAGTTTAAACAAAGGATATCTCATACGTTGCTTTAGCGTTTTTCAATCCTATGATGAGTGGGTCAATTTTGTTCCGAAGGATCCTATGCCGAGGCTCCTGACCAAATATATTTCAAACCAAAGCATAATTTCACTTCTCATATCGATTATTATAATTTTATATTGGTGACATTTTTGTGCAAAGGTGACGGTTATTAAAAATGGCAAATATCGATAAACAAAACATTGATATAGATGAGTTTGAAAGCAGTGATGACAGTGATTATATGTACGAAGTAGACGTTGAATTGGAAGAATTATTTGATGAAAATGAAGATAATGTTTCTGGTGTATTACAAACCGGATCATCAAGTCCCACCGTCGTATTAGACTCTGATGAAGAAATGTGTATTCCTTGTGGACCACAGATCGTCAACACTTACAGCATCATAGATAAATTAGGTCTTCAATCAAATACGTCTCCCCTGATTGCCAATGGTCGTCCACAGTGGGAAAACGTCTCCGATCACGATGATTATAGTCCAAATATATGTTTTTACACTGGGCAAAAATCAATAGGACCTCAAATTCCACAAACGTGTACTACACCGCTACAATTTTTTCAATTATTTTTTACCGACGAATTGATCAAAAAGCTTACAACCGAAACAAATACTTACGCGGCTAACATTATAACGAAGAGGCCGCTGCAAAAGTATTCGATTTGGAAAAATTGGTCAAACATTACCGAAATTGAGATGAAGGCTTTTTTAGGAGTCATTATAAATATGGGACTTATTGAAATAGACGATATGCAGGAATATTGGTCTACAGCGTTTCATTCGAGAATTCCATTTTTTGGGAAAATCTTTACACGAACTCGATTCATGCAAATTTTTTGGTCTTTACATTTGGAAACTGTCCCACAATGTGGTCAAAAATTGAGGACTAAAATTCAGAGGGTAAACAATTTCCTGATATACCTTGAACGTAAATTTAGAGAACACTTTATCCCAGATATGAATTTATCAGTCAACGAATCAACTGTGGGATTCAAAGGAAGAATTAAGTTTCTTACGCACAACCCGAAGAGGCCTACAAAATGGAGTTTGCGAGTATATTTCATGGCCGATTCTAGCACGAGCTACATATATTCATTTATCCCATATTATGGAAAATCTACAACGGATAACCTCGTCAGATCAGACTTATCATTTACAAATAGAATTGTATTACAATTATATCATAATTTACGACTTTCGGTACCAGAGGCAGCTGGTTATCACATATTTACCGATCAGTTCTACACAAATTTAATTCTTCCGAAAGAATTGTTGAAACAAAAGTGTTATTTAACTGGGATAATTAACAAGAAAGGACTACCTAGCAATATAAGAAAACCAATACTAGCCAAAGGAGAAATAATGTCATTACGAGATAAAAATACTCTTGTCTTGTCTTGGCACGATCAAAGAATTGTCAAAATGCTAAGCACGTGGTCTAATTCATCCTGGACAACTTTAACTAGAAAGCCAAGCGGGCCACGGCGAACAGTGAAACGATCTATAAGGCAGAGCCCAACGCCAACTATGGGAAGATCCGAAAAAGTCCTGAAACCAAGTGTTATAATAAATCACAACAAGCATATGGGATGCGTAAACGTTTTGGATCAATACGTATCATCATATTGTTTCATCCGAAAAACTCTTAAATGGTGGAGGAAATTATTTTTTTGGGGTTTTGAGGTGTCTATAATAAATGCCTACATTTTGCACAAAACGTGTGCCCTAAAAGAAGGAAGGAAGCCAATGGCGCATAAAAAATTCCGAGAGGAATTACTATTAAGCCTCATCGGGGATTTTAGAGCACAGAATATAAAACCGGGACGAGTTTCCACTACGGACATGGAACAACGATTAGACAACCAGCCGCATTTTATTTATTCCAACCCCCAGGGGAAGCATAAGGATTGTCTAGTGTGTTCAAATAGAAAAATTCCAGGGCGCTAGGAGGGAAACAATATATATATGCATGACGTGTAAAAGAAAACCTGGACTCCATATCGGTGAATGTTTCAAACGATATCATACATTGGAAAAATATAAGACCTATGAATAATATTTAAGGAGAATAAAATGACTTTTTTAACAAATAATATCGTTTTATTAAATAATAAAATAAGTATGAAATGTTGCATAGGTTTAAGGACCTATAATTCAGTTCAATATGATTTGTTTATCAGTTTTATTCAACAAATTATGCTTTGCACTAAAATTTTCTTTATTAAAAACCAATCATTTTAAAAATGCATAAGATAAATACTATACATTTGTTCTTTTTTTGGCGTTATATGAGTTGTTCTCAATTTTTTTGTGTTTATGTTTATTTATACAACATTTTGTGTTTGCAGCCTAATTCTATTATGATAAAGGATTTTCCTCAAAAATATCTCATAAAATTTGTTAAGTTGTTAATTAAAATCATGTCCTGCGAGGAGCCGCCATTTCTCCACTACTTGTGGCCACTTGCGCTCTGAGCGTGGAAAAAGGATGGAAATATCTAAGACTAGCTATATAACATATACGCAATATAATAAATAATTCTATGGTATATATATAAATTATGGGTAACAAAGTGTTTGAGCTCCAGGAGTATGCGAGCCCGCTGAGTCTACTGGCCGCCGGATGGGTTGGCCGCCGTTTATCTACGATCCTATCGAGGTTGTAGAAGGCCCAATTTATTGCAGAAAGCTCTAAAGTTGGAGGGATTAGCCACAAGGTTTCCGTGTCCAACCAGTCCATAATCTAGATCGCTGACACATCGAAATAACGCCTCATAATCGGATACCATGCCCGGACATGTCCACAGAACTTGATCTGCGTCCATGAACGGATCTTCGTATAAGCACTCTGAGAATTGGGAAATCCTGAACCTGTGGAGAGAAGCCCTAAACTGCCCGTGTCCCAAAATACTGTGAAATACCAAAAAACTGCAGAGAATGATACAAAGCAAAAGTAGGGGAATGTTGACAAAGGCCACAAAACGACTATTGGATTAATTTTGTTGGAAAGTCACTAAACACCCCGCTCACAACCCTAATCTGGCACATGCAGTGAGTACGCTGAGTCACTAATTATCTTATTTACTTAGGTGCTGCATGCGGCAGGGCGGGGAGGTTCGGAAACATGCATACATGTCGAATGTGTTCCGTGCCTGTGAGACTAATGATTAGTGATCTAGGGATAAAAGTGTGTAGCATAGGCATATTGTGGGCTTACAGAAAATTAATTTTACTAGTCATTACTCGGCAAATTACGACCATTTGTCTTATTCTATTAATACAATTTTTCCCTAATGTTACAGGAACCATTTGATATTTTATGGAATAACTGTGAGCAATTTATTAAAAAGTATTAAAACAATCATGATTATTACATATCAGAATTTCTTTATTAAATATTAATAAAGGCTTATCAAATTTTAATAGAAAAAATATAGTAAATTAAGAAAATAAGAATAATTTTCTATGTTATGCTTTTCCTTCCATGAGTTCATAAACATTTTCTGGAGCGACTTTTGCTACCTAAAATATAATTAGAATAGAAAATATTTTGTAGTACACAGTAGATAACAATGTGAAATGCATATAAAACATTACTAACCTTTCGATACTTCTTTGGCAAGTGTGACTGGACACTGCATTTCACTCCAACTCAATGGTATCATGTTAACACCTTGTGGTGCATCAGCTGCACGAGCTATTACAACGCCTAATTCAGGCTCAGCTGTAGATAGTTCATAACAATTTAAAGCTGTTATGGGTAGCTGATTAATAAATATTAAGAAAATATTTTGATTGAAAGTTTAAATGGATAGGATTTAAATAATGACTGCTTCTTTCCCATGCACCAGCATTCTGACATAGGAATTACACGGTAACGATTAATGGACATTTTACAAAAAATCTCAATACAACTAATCAAAAGGATACGACTCGCGCTAAGATGATATCACCTGGTCGAAATGATTTATACATATCGGCACGGTCTTTGTTTGCTGCATACACATTTTCTTTTTGTAATTGTGCTCTCAAGGGACGAGAAAGCGGTCTTGAACCAGAGCAACGAAGTTCACATCTCGCGCCCCTTTCTGTAACTCGTGCAACCGTTGCCGTCACAATATCGCCAGCTCTAGCTAACGCTGCTCCACCACCAAGTGGTAGTATTTCAACTCGCTAAAACAAAGCAAAAAAATAGTCATTTGTCAACTATCAAGAACAATTTTGATATTTGCTACAATAATAAATTGTAAATATACTTTTTTATTATCTTCAATTGGAGTAACTTTTAGAAAGCCGACTAAGCTTGAAAATAGAAAACCTCTATCTACATAAGCTCCGTCTCCACAAACGTAATTTTCTCCAGCCTGCCATAACCGTACTCCCGGCAGTACAGGCAGTTCTTCCTTTTCCAAATCTTCTAACAGCTCTTCAGGTAAGTCTTCAACGAGTGTATCCGTTATTCCCATAATGATGTCTTCTACTTGTTGTCCTTTCTATTTTGAATTTGTAATTTCAGTTCTGAAATAAATATGTAGAATTTCCAGAAAATAAAGTAGATTGGAATTAATTAAATACCGTTAAAAGCTTAATAAACCAATTTTTGAGGTCTTAAATAAATTGCAATATGAAACAAAGCTGAATAATAATGTCAACTAACGAAACTGTCGTGAGCCCGATTCTCAATAACCTTAAATATTTTTTAACACACTGACATTTGTCTTAACATGTGCAATTATGACCATGCCAATTGGAATAATATTATGCGAACAAAGTGACCGTAAAATCCGATTTAATGACAATTTTGCAAGTCAGCAATAAAATCTAAGATTGGAATTAAATATCTCAGAATTTTTTTAATCAGATTTTTATGCATACACAAATTACTCAGAAGAAAATAAAAAAACAACGGCAATATAAAAAAGTTTATTATAATACATCTTCATTTTAAAATGTTGTATAAATTAATAATCACATTAATTTTTTTTTAATATTATAATGTAGAAAAATATTATTGAAGGACAGATGCGAGACCATCGTAAAAGAGCAAAGTTTAAGTTTTACTTCCTTTGTATAATAAAAACAGTTCGTAAACTATTTATAAATAAAACAATAAAAAGTACAAAAACAAAAATTAAACAATAGGAAAGAGCATTTTTTGCAGTAGTTCTTAAATTGTACATTGTCAAACTTTCCTTGAAAAAGACTTTATGACCTATAATTTCCATGAATCTAGAATTTTGTATACACATAATATATGTATATACAAAATAATGTATATTTGAGAAACAAGTAACACCTGCTTTGAAGAAGTGTACCGCACACATTACGAACCCATGTTCTAGAAAGTGTTTGAGGCTGTTTCTTAAGCAATACTCAAATTGGCATGAGAAGCTCTATAACAATCCAGAACATTCGGATGGGCTCCATAATCTGATCCTTTTTTAAACTGGAACAAACAGCTGCCCAAAAAGTTCAGCTCGGCTGATCGAAAGATGTTTCATGTGGTATCTGAAGTGGGACTCTCGAGTATCCGGATCTCACAGAAGACATACTACGTAACAATATAAGAAAAATCATTGTAATTAAAATTATGTATACAATTGAAAATTTTACATTTTAACCATTGCATTAACGTTGTCAATTTTAACGGTTTATTGCGGATATATTTCACATTAAATGATGTAATTACAAAGATAACACTTAAATAACTAATATCACAAGTACATTATATTGTTTCAATTTTAATTAACCTGAATAACTTAGTTCTTGATTCGTGTATTTTCACTAATCATTGTTTTTAATAAATAACTTTCATAGAAAGAGTTGTATAAAGTTCATTAATAATATTAATATTTTTCTTCCGCTGTTATTATATCATTTTTTGCAACATTCTCTGGTATATCAATAATTTCTTCACTGAGACAATCCTCTTTTTGTTTTTTTGGTCGTATCCTGCAAATTCAATCAAAATAATATATATATATATACATACGTTAGTCCTTCTGAGGGGAGGAAGAGACAATAGCAGCGGACCTAAGATTCTTTAAGACGCCTAAGACAATTTTTAAGGCCTCAATTTTCAACAAGCAAAAAGGAACAGGATCAATTATTTTATGTTAAAATAGCAACTGCATATTTGGTTGATTATTGTCCGATTAAAGGTAGAAGAGTTTTGTAGAAGGGCTTCAAATATATGATAAAACGTTAACCAGAGCCATAACGAGGCTATGAAGCGCCTGTGGCAAGCATCTAACTTGCGCCCTTCCCTCCGGATATACAATTTTTTTTTTAAAAAAGTTAAATAACACTATTATAAATGTAATATATTAAAACAATATACGAATATAGTCCCAAAAGTACTCGATCTACTATAATATGTATTTGGTACACCATATGACATCTGAAAAATTCTAAACCCATATATATTATATTTCATATCGATATTCCCATTATTAGAGTCGAGCTGTAGTATATACATTATGGCGAAGGAAAGTTTAGACGAGGCCGTACGAGCTGCCAAATGAAACATGAACCCACTTCACATCTGAGACAAAGAAACATGGGAAGCCTCAACTGACCCAACTGTTTATTAGCCCCGTTATTCGGGAGCATGCATCATAGAACATGCCGCAAAAGTACTAAAAGAGAAGACGACAGGTAGCCAAAAGGTTTGTGTCCAATCGGTCCGTTTTTCGAACCGCTGATAAGACAAACGAGCACCTCGCGATCGGATGCCATACCTGAACATGTCTACAGATTGATTACGAACTCTCATTACAAAACGAAGTTATCTGAAGAAGACTGATCGGGTGGGTTTATTTAAATTTTACAATTGGTCGAAAATATTGTTGTCTTTCATATTATTGGTCGGCTCAATATTTAAGCGATACAATATACATATGTTAATGGTCTTGTGGTTAATGTAAGTGATAATTTATATTAATGAATATGGACTATTATTGTTCATTGTGAAAAATTGAAGCCTTAGCTAAATATAATTTCAAATATCAGTAATGAAATGATTTGATATAAAAATGGTTATTTTATTAAATCAAATGCAATTTTTTTTTACCTTTTCATGATCATTTTATAAATTATAAAAATGCTCATTGGTATTGGAGTCATAATAGCAACTGACACGGGAATAACTAAAAATATTAAATTCATATAAGTATTTTGGTTTAATGATTATTACATAAAAAAATAAATAAATTGTACCTGTTGTAAGATCTGCTTCTGGTTGTGAAAGAGAGAATCTTAATAAAAATATTGCAATACCAGTATTCTGAATACCAGTCTCAATAGCAATAGCAAGACAATCACCCGGTGGTTGACGGAATAAAAATGCCGCTATATAACCGACAAAATATCCCAACCACGGTACACACATACCAGCTACTATGATCTATAATGTTATTAAATATAGTAAAAATACATTTTCTTAATTAAAAAATAGATTATTACAAAAAAAAAGAAAATGATGGCTTACCCTCCAAGAAAATAATTCAAACAGATAAAGATTTGTTGCTATTGCAAAAACTATAATGAATATTAATAAAAGTGCTGAAAATGTTTTTAATATTCGCACCATAAGCTTAGCAAAGCGGGGTAAATATTTCTGAGCTGCTAAACCCATTCCCAAGGGTATAATTAAGCCAACGGCAAAGCCTGCTATTCTTGAATAAGGCACTCCCATTTCTGCAGATTCAAAAATTCTACGGCCTAAAGTAAATATCCATAAAGGCATCATACCTGTAATTAAAAAATATATATATTAGAATACAATACATAACAGATATGAATGTGTTAAAAGCAGGGCCGTAACAAGGGGATGGCAAAGAAAGCGCCCGCAAAGAAGGCGCAAAACACAGAATATCAACTCGGTTGAGAATTGCACATGGTTTTTATTTTACTCCGATCCAAATCGGCGATCCGAAAAGCGGACCGATTGGACACGCAGATCACTCCCTTCTCTTTTAGGGCTTTTTTGGCATTTTCGGCACCTATACATTATCTATCTTACTCATTTATTTTAATTTCATTTCCTCGTTACGGCTCTGGTAAAAAGTAGAAAATTGAACAATCTCACTAACCAAAAGCAGCAAAAGTACTAATTGCAGTCATAGCAATGGAAAGATTGAGATTTCCTTCTAAAACATACGTCCATATATTAGACGCTCCTCCTCCTGGAGATACACCCGTAAAGAACATCCCGAGTTGCATTTCAGGATCATTCGGAAACAGAAGTAATCCGACGAAGTACGACATCTGGAATTATTTTTACAAATTGTATTTTTATAATCAACTTCTTAAATCTAACAATAACAAAAAAACACAAGCTTAAGACTTACCAATGGCATGAAAAGAAATTGAGTGAAAAATCCTATTGCGGGTCCAATGGGTCTTTTTATCGTTGCTTTTACAGTTGGCCAATCTAAAGCACAGCCAAAATTTATATAAATAATAGACACCTAAAAGAATATATAATAAGATTCATAATTATTACAAATAACATATCGTGTGTACAATAACAACATTTTTTACCAGAGTAGCGACACTCGCTGTAAAAACTCTGTCTATAACTCTTTCCTTTCTAGTGACTATGACATCCATTTCATTGTCCGCTACAACACAATGCTGATTTGATACATCATTCTTGGGACATATTCTAGCTTTTACCTTCGTTTTACCTGTAAAACATTTATGTTTTATCTTTTGGATATATATATATAATATGAATATTGTAGATAATATTTACCTAAAAATAATCCATTTACATTGAATGTTTTTTTCATGAATCCGTCTGGGAAGTCATCCGCTTGTATCTCATAGCCTTCAAAGTCGGTCATTGCAAGGTGTGGAGTTTCACTGTATATTTGTAGTACGTCATTGTCTTTATGAGAATAATTTGTTATGTTCACCGTGGCTAATTCAGTAGATTCCATGTGCACTTCCACCCGGATTGGATAGAATTCGGCAATGAATTTCGGTACAGTCTGACAAGTCACCCAAACTGGTATAATTGTGAACAAATAGAAAAATACCAAATGGAACGGCCATAGCGGACACATTGTGGTGTTTTTCGTGATGAACCCTTGCGCTATGAATTAAATCTGAAAGAACAATATTGTATTTTTAGAACTGGTTTCATGCAAAGTGCGTAGATTAATACGATTGTCATTGTTGTCTTTTTTAAATTAAATTATCTTTACTAGTAAGTAGGCACGTACAATTCAGATGTTATCTAAGCAATATATGTCTGAAAAATATAATCTAAGATAATGGACATCTTAAGAGTATTGTCTTTATAAATCAGAAAGATTTGCAAAATTAAAATATAAATATAATTGGATTGTGAAGGATAGTAGACTTTAATGTAGATGAGTTAAAAAATTAAAAATATAATTGACAAAAAAAATTAGAATTTTTTTCTTCAATTTCAATCTGTCAATTGCAAATCTGGCCAATAACCTTCTCTCTATTGTTATTTATAGAAGGCAGACTGAATATATACGAAGAGTAGAAAAATGCAATGCAATGTTGTATTTAATAGTATAAAAGTGCGGCGTAGCGATACATACGAGGTCTGATCAAAGAATTTTTAGAGTTGCAACTGATGATGCTACATCCATTTCATATCTTATGTCCGATAGCTTGATCCGCTGAGACAGACTGTATTAAGTTTGTACACGTTATGACTAGTCAGTCAGTCTACATAGCCGCTAGAACGAGGTCGTGTTTATCGCGTCTGTCGTGCATCATGGATTTCGAACAACGCGTTAGCATTAAGTTGCAAAAAAGCTCATGAAATATTAAAATCGGTGTATGGCAATAATTTGGTAGCTCTGAAGAATGTTTACAAGTAGTTTGAGCGATTTAAAAAGAAAGATTAAAAAATTAAGAAAGTTGAATCTATGGCTATGACCCTGAGACGAAAATGCAAGTTCCCATGTTATGTATTATCAGCAGTGCACCTCACTTCTAATAACACAATTTATATTATGGATTGTCTTCTTTATCAGTGGTCTTCAAAGTTAAAGCGTATTTATTGTTTTTATGTATCTTTATTTCTTCTTTAGTTTATAACAAATACACAATTGCGGTAGTGACCCGAAGTCTAAGTGCTATCGCAAAAGGTAGATAGAGGTTGTATAAAATGTTGTTATCACAGAGAATAATGAATGTCTGACAAGTCTTAACGACGGAGGAATAAATAATATATGACCAAATCTTAGCGACGGAGGAATAAAGAATATATATGACCAAATCTCTATCTCTCTGAGTTCTGCTTATCCTTATATACAATTTTATAACAAAGAAAATGATAAAAAACACGAGATACAGAAATGGACATTAATATTTAGATAATATTGTATCTGTCTACGCAAAGAATAAATAGTATAGTCCGACGGAAACGAAGTTTAATTTGATTATTAAAAAGTACATATTTGCCTATTGGCGACAATAACAAGACTGACGCGATGACTATTTATTCTAAGGTATTCAGATACGATGATAATAATTATAGGGAAGGAAAAGGAGAGGTCGGTACATAACACCCAATGGAAAACCCCTAACTCCCCTTGCCCTAAAAAGGCACGTCAGTCAAAGTCGAACATCAAGACTGGGGTATCCAATCCCGGGATCCCGTACAGTTTTAGGTGCTCATGGATCCCAGGATTAGTAAACGTAATCCCGAAAAATTCGGGATTGAAATTTTTACCAAACAGAAATCGCATACTTCACCAGCACGATGTAGGCTACTAAATCGAGATATTCCCGCCGAAATCTGGACGCTTGGAAACAGTGGCGTAACTACTAATTGGCGAGCTCAGGCGACGCCTAGGGGCAATATCTGTCTAATCTATGTATACATATATACAGAACATATATGTTTTTAAATTGTTATATTAACCTTTCCTTACCGGTGATGTATTTACTACACCTCGACTCTAATAATGGGAATATCGATATGAAATATAATAGATACGGGATTCAGAATTTTTGTGTTCCTCCACAATATAATTACGAATTACATAAAAGTATTGTAGTATATACGTATTCATCTGCTGCAGCGACGGAAATAAATAATTTGTCGGGAAATCGGGAATTTTGCGAGTTTTAGTTCGGGTCTCAGCAGTAAGGAATTGTATTAGTCACATTGATGGTGTTATACGAAAATGGGGGCTCATGCGACTAAATGACGAAACACTCGATGCTTTAATTTTACTTCTAGCATAGTTTCAAATTAATATTTGAATTTGGTAGTGTTTTGTTTATATTACATTGAGACACAGGACAGAATGAGTTAAATAAAAAATTGCATGGTAAGAATACAAAAACAATTCGATCCTTTCGTGTCCAATTATGCCTTGGCATCATATCTTTGAATAGGATCATTCGTTTTTAATTATACCAAGTTGTTTTGTGTAGGTGTATTATGTAAACTATACACAGTCGTCATTATTGTTTTAATCGTATGAATGCACGAGGCTTAAATTGATCAATTGGATCCCCTTTTTGTTCATTGAATGTGGGGACAAGAGCAACAATTCCCAAAACAAACAGAGATAATCGACAATAAGAATGACATACAGTTGAATATGACGATTCGTATATTTTATGAGATTAGGGAATGATTTTATATCGGTAAAATTGATCTGTTGATATATTTGACGATGGTAAATTATGATCGGAAGTATGAACTAATTCGAATATCTTGTCGCATGGATCAACTGACTGATTATATGTGTAATTTATACTGCTGCTAAAAATCAATTTGAAAAATAGATTAAACATCTTTATAATGTATTAACAGTCTAACTTTATATCAGGTATAATCTATAAAATGATCGATGGCGATAAGCTATGAATTTATTTCGTATAAGGTATCCTATGTTCTTAGTAAAGAAATAATAAGCAACATATTGGCTATATGGATCTGGTAAAATAAGGTAGGAACGGGAAGAGAGAGGCTGCGTACACAATACGGTAGTTAAGCTCCGCTCACGGGAGAGAGGGAGCCAGTCGTCCATCGAGGCGAGAACGAGCGCATACTTTAGGATCTTACACGTGGCCCGAACCAATAATTCACATAACTGCACTACTGTGCGTGTGGCAATATGTGCATTCTGTCTACGAATGGAAAATATTGACCTATTTTCATTTTTCTCAATAGTGAGCTAATATTTGCTCAACTCAAAAAATTCATAACAAATTTGTAATAAAATATCAATAACAACAAGTTACCGATCGATCGTCTAGCATATTCCAACAAAAACAAATACAAATACAATTCAAGAAAATCATAAAAATAATTTATGGAAATGAAAACGATATATTGCGTTAAATTCAGAGTGGGAGTTGAACACGAAGCCAGAAATATGTATCCATAAATATGAAAAGATAACAAGCTCTTCATTCTCAAGGCCTTAAAACGCCAATTAGCTAATAAGATAATAATGAAAATTAAAAAAAAGCAATTTTGTGGCACTTTACATTCTAACGAGAAAGATTTAAGAATTAAAAATACACAGGATTATCGTGGGGGCATTGAGATAATTCTAAATTAGATTTGGGACTACCAGTACTCAAAGTATTCGTGGATCTTATACAGTGCGAGGTTGACATGTGTAATTTATGATAATTTTGTATAATACAACGATAGGCTAAAAATACATTTTTACTACGAGAGTCTGCGCAAATAATAAATTAATGGGCTTAAAACACAGATGTTCGCAATGCAAACAAACAGAAAGAGATATGCTTCTTTCGATTCTATTAAATCGTAAATTTACGCTGTCTCAGCATGCGATGTCATAGTTGGTATTTCTACCGCAATTTAGTCACGGCGCCCCAACCAATCGACTCGAAAATAAAACAACTATTGCATTCGATTCAACCACAAAATATCTCTGTGTACTTGTTTGTCCATAACAATATTTATTATGTTATTCACATTCGACACATCCTCAGATGTTTGTTGTTCAGGGTGGTGAAAATAAGCACAATGTTATCAGTTTGTAAATCGATGACTTAGTGTCTAAAATTGATTTATTCAATCTTTGATAAGAGCGTATCGATAAATTTACATTGACAATCAAAGCAATTATAATTTACCTGTAGGTAGTCCCGCGCTTAAGCGGTTGGACTCATAATTCAACCGGCTTGGGTTCAAATCCCACAGGAGGTATGGATGGCGATCACACTTTTAAAAAAACATATACGCCACGTTATCTAATTTTTGAATATTTCAGACATGTTCGTCTGCTTATGTTCACGGACAATAACTTATCTTTATGTAAATTTAAACGCGATTATAAGTCCGTTCTCAATATAAAGATTTTATTTGCTAAAAGATCTTTGGCCAAATCAAGGTTTCAAAGTCTATGTCTGACATAAGACGTTACTCAATAAATTCGTAAAAGGTTCTTCATTTGGATTCGTTTTTTCGCAATTTCTTCCGTCAAACGAACTATAATATTTGCTATTGATGGTTCTTTCTCTTTCGAGGTAATCGATGAATAAAATACCGCTTGAAAAAATCCTATTTATTGCGCTTAACCCCTAAAGGAGTACTATCTCAGGGCCTGGGACTCCCCCTCTACTCATTAAGAAAGCACTTACACATTGAGCTCGGAGACAGACAGAGACAAAGAGAGAACGTAGCGCAGTTCGGGTGACAGAGACGGAGAGCTTCCTCCCATGCATCGCACGATTGTATAGATCGTTAGCCCAAATTTAGCGACTAATAATGATTTCGATTTCAAGTTTGTTATTTGTCTACGCAAATAAATTACCGAACATTGTGTGCTATCGACAGTGTTTATATATTTAATTGCTTGCTGTTCGTCGCTGCTTGTCGAATGAGTCTTTGTCCGATTATCATTTCCTTCTAAAGCAGGAGCAAATTATTCGATTTCTTGTGTATTGTTTATGTAAAAAAATGACTGAAGTCTTGTATGCTATCAACAGTGCTTACTTACAATTGACTCTGCCTCGAATTGAAGATTGTCTTACGCTGATAGGAGCCGACAGAAAGTAATCGGTGTAAAACGATTATGGCATCAATGACTTCATCGATTTTAAATTTGCTCACTCCTCAAAAGGTTAAACAGCTCCTAACAGCATTGTTCTTTTTGATCGACTGTGAGCAAACGCGGTACCCATTTTAAACAGAGCTTTCTCATAGACAAATGTTGATGCAAAATGGTGAATACACTGCGTTCTGATATCTTTAAGGTGTCAGCTATTTTACGCAACTTCAATTTTTTTTAAATGTTTTGCCAATGATGAATGATTTATGTTTTGTCAATAGTTGCGCCAACTATATATCATCCTATGAACTTATTGAGTGATGTGTTAAGATGCCAAATCGAATAGAACCGGCATGGCATCCGAATAAGAAACCTCAACCGTTGGGTTTAAACTCTGTTATAAACAGATAATTTTATGTAAAATACCAGGCGAAGCCATAACAATGTATGACATACAATCTGAAATTCCGCAAAGTATCGTTTTAGATCCTGTTCTGTCCATTCTCCTATACACAGCCAATCTTCTAACAACAGAAACCAGAATAACTGCCACTTTCACTAGATAGGGTATATAATAATCTCTCTATAATTCCAGCATGATCTCAACAATTCAACAAGACAAACAAAAGTAAATCAGTACATATCACCTTGACCAACGGAAGTTGTGAATATATATATAAGGAAAAAATCAAGCAACTTGAAAACAAAATAAGAATGTTTCAGTGGCTAATAGGCTAAATACCAGAATTGTTTCTAATGTATACAATTTGGACATACAGGATACGATTCTCTGGTCTCCAATATTGACATCCTCAAGTGCTTCTAATCCAAAATGCTACAATGTTTACGATAATCCACATTTCTTGTTAAAGATGGCCATGTTTGAATGTGCACCATAAATACATATCTTGCTCAAATGCTGACCAAATCAAAAAGAGAAGTAGGCCAAAGCTCATTAAGATCTTGACGAAAGATTCAAATCCTGAATTAATAAAAGTGTTATAGACCTAACCAATTTTGAATTCACAAAAGGGAGTTTTTCGCAATTGTTAGTTACAATGAATCAGAATTCCAAAAATATGTTGGCAAATGCATCGGAATATACGAAACCATTGAGGAAAAATATGACGGAAAAATACCCATTTAAGACTTTAAAATAAGGAAATGAAGACTTGGAACTAAATATCAGTGCCCATAATGTTCGCAGAAGACATGTAATAGAGAACTTTTTCAGTAGATCAGTAGTGAAAGTATCGATTTTAAGACGAAAGAATTCCAACGACATAATTGAATATTCTGTAGTAGCTAAGATAGTTAAAACTTAAGAACATTCCATGAGAGACAATTTTGGTATTTTGAAGGAGTAATTAAATGCACAATTGTCTTAACCAGTATCATCGACTGATATTAAAATAAGCCAGTGATGAGTGATGAGCAATCAAATTCGTATGGGACTGAAATGAAAGCACCAAAAATAATTTATTTCCATATCCTAAATTAAAATATTTACATATCTACATCTCGCATTAAATCACGTTTGATATCGGAGAAAAGATAAAACGTTCATGATGATTTATTGCGATTATCAGTGGAATCTAACTTTCAGATATCAGACCGTCTTTCGTCTGAACATTCAAATCGTCAGGTACTATGAATGATTTGATCACTATGATTTCATCTAAACTACTTAAACACGATGGTGACAATGAAAATGTTATCTTATCGATCGGATGTATGTAAAAGATAATGGAAATTAGTTGAATTTAAGTCTTGAAACATTTCCACGGTTGCTCCAAGATGAACATTTTAAGATTATTGCAATGCAACAACTATGATTAAAATTTTGAGAAATTGCGCCTGGAAACTAATAGGGCACGTCTCCGGACAAAGAAATTCAGTGGTGTCAGATCTGGAGACCGTGCGAGCCACGGAATAGGCCCGCCAAAATGGCATATGGCATCTGCTTTCTGTTGTTCAATTAGTTTTGCCTATTAATGCGTTGCGAAAATAAAAGGACAGAGTTACCGTGCAAGTCTGCTAGTTTACTTCTGAAGGAGTAGATTTTGCAAAGGAGTGACTCAGCTAATGACGCCACTCCAGAACAGTCAAGGGGGAATAACAAAATTGGTCAACGATAAGAATGATGCGAGTATCTTAATTATCAAAACAAACCCCTACTCTCAAGACAACACGGTGGATGATAGTACCAGCTTGACTATTGCTGATATGTATATACATATGTGACTTTTTTCCGTAAATGGCTATTTAAGATATCCTAATCTTGTCCTGTCTTCATATAAATTTAAGACGCACTTGCTATTATATTGTAACTAAATTAATTCATACACTTTCCACTTAAATTTCTAGATATTGATCATTTAAAAAAAACATACATGCTTTGACTTTTTATAGACGTATGATATCTAAAAAAAAATAACGCAACAAAAAGTGTAATAAAAAGTGTAGAATAAGAATAAGATGTTTGAATTTGAAGTTTTGCAAAATACAGCACATAAAAAATAAAAATACTATATATAATAATATATATATATATATAATATATATATATTTATATATTATTTTTTACGTTAGATAAAGGTCAATCGAGATATGCTTCAATTTATTTACGATGCAATATGATGCAATTATGAGCAATTGTTTAAAATCTTATTGTAGTTTGCATAGAAAAAGAAGGCCAATAATAATTGTGTGTGGGCCAACAAATTAAATTATTTATTTAAAACTTCAAACACGAGTGTTAATTTTATTGTTTTTATTTAAAAATATACGTGTATGTATTAAAAGGTTTTTATGAAAGCATTATTTAAAAATGCTATAAGCACAATATTTTCAAAACAAGTACATAATGTTTGGATAATATCTGAGCGGCGGTCATATACATTTTCACCTAAAAGCTGCAATTATTTTCGCGCCTATTAGAATACATTAAATGAACAATGAATTCAAATATGAATTAAAAAATTTCATTTTGAAAGCACGGGCTAAATCTTTGCATTTATTAAATAGTTCGTGACATGTTTATATAAAATATTGCTCACCAGTCTTATTGAACGACAAACAACACGCACACCCAACAAGTGACTGAACAAAACAGCTTTCTAAACTGCTACGGGGTCACGTATCTGTACCACGTGATCATTATTTTTATGTTGGGACGTTCCTGTCGAATCTGTGCATGCTGACAAAAATAAAATGCGGCTATATTTCGTTAATATTAATAAAAACATTTGTTTATAATTATTTGAAAACTTGTGCATAAATATTATTTGATATTAAATTTAGATAAAAATATTTTAATGAATTTATTAAATTTAAATTTGTCTTAAAATAAATTGAATTTAATAAAAGCTATAAGTTGAATTAAAAACCCAATTGAGTAATTTAATAAAATAATAAAACGGCCGCAGGGCGAAAATCAAACAAAATTAGTATTTTTAGACAATGGTCAAAATAAACGGTGTTTGAATCAACGCGCAAGAACTGTCAGTGCATCGAATACAAAATGTGGGGTCTTGTAAGAGCTCACCTGTGTCGGCTGTCATTAAATGGTATTTTAAACGTGTTAATATTCAATTCAATATTTTATGCCGTTTTCCGACGTAGTTTAATACATCTTATTGCATTGCTTAAAACATAACCTATAATAGTTATAATTGTCATTTTACTTCAAACGAACCACATTTTTATCTATAAATGATCATGGATATATACCTTTTAATTATGAATGCATATTTTATATAATGTATTTTATCTATTAACTCTGTGATACATTCTTTATTTTTGTTATTTTTCAGTTCACGTTGATCAATACGTAAGATGTTCTCCGGCAATTCAATCTGTATTTGTCCAATCAAAAAACTTTACAACCACAACAGTTCGACAATGCTCAAATGTTAAGGACGGCGATTCTGATGCTCCCATTGAATTAAAAAATCCTTTCGAACGAGAGAGAAAAATCTGTATTCTTTGCAAGTTTAAAATTCATCCGGATTACAAAAACGTCAAGCTGCTATCACAATTTCAAAGTCCTTACACGGGAAGAATATACGGTCGTCATATAACCGGTTTATGTAAGAAAAAACAAGAAAAAGTAGAGCTGGAAATAAAAAAATCGCAAAAGGCCGGATTGATGCCGTATTATTTCAAAGAGCTGTGCTTCGTCAACGATCCAAAGCTTTTTAATCCTGAACGACCAGTTAGACCTCATCCGTATTAAAGCGTACTGTTGTATAATTTTAATTTAGTTGTAATAAAATTTATAAAAATATTCAATGCTCATTATTTTCATTAGTAATAATGTATGAATTTTTGTGCAAATTTAGTTAAAAATACTTAATAGACAAGACTGTAAAATAATACTTGATTAGAAAATTTATTTTTATAAAATAATATACACTTGGTCTGTTTTTATGCGATAGATACGTTCCACGAGGAGTTGCATATTTAAAAATTCGCATAAAAAAGACTTGAACTACATAGAAAACTGAGGAATAGGTTCCATTATTTTTAATAACCGCATTTCACCGCACCGCACCCCCCTCGCCCTCATCGGATTTTTAAAACGTGTCCAACTGGTCCGTTTTTCAGACCGCTGACACGATGAATGAGCGCCTTACGATTTGATTCCATGCTCAAACGTGTCTGCAACTATGAACGGATCTCCGTTATTAAAAAAAGTGCAAATCAGAAAAACGAAGCCCTAAATCACCCGTGCCCTGTGAGGAACTGGGACGTCCAGTAATCTCATGTACTATTCGGGAGTTGCTTTATTATCCGCAGTGATCTAATTTTCGCACCAAGTTTCCAACAAAACATTTTTCCAATACAGGGTTACAAAACATAATTTTATTATATTTACGTTAAAATAAATATACAAACCGAATAATCCACACCCGGATAATCGAGAGTACAATGTATTTTTTTTAATTTTCTTACGGGGAATAAAAGTATTTATATTTTTTCTTGTTTGTTTGAAAAGATTTTTACCACGACCATTTTTAAATATTTTTCTAATAATATAATGATTGAAAATCATCATGTAATATTTAATTAATAAAATTATATTTCGATATAAAATTGGCCACATGGACGATTTTGTCGCTGTCGATATTTTGGCTATGGTCGTCAAAACTGTTTTTATGTTCCTCTAGTTGATGCTGTTTTGAAAGTTTTGATCGTATTTAAAAGCGCGCCAAGGTTAGGTCACTTCTGTCAGACCTGTTTGTTGTATGTGCTTAAAAAGATGAAACGAGCGAGAAAAAGAACAGTATCCAGCGATGTACCTACAATAAATAAACGTTTGCTTACGCCTTGTCGCCGATTGGGACTTACGCCTCCGCGTTCCTTGTTACGAGCCTCGCAAGCTTCCATCGTTCCAATTTCGCCTCTCGCCACTGTCAGTTCTGCTCCTCATTCAACTGAATCTACCGAAAAAAAGCCACTTGTGACTTCACTAATTTCCTTGACTCCACCGCAATCATCAGATGAAAATATTCCTCCAAATCCACCCGAATTATCAGAAGACATTTCTCAGTCAAGTACTCCACCAATAGTGAAACGGGGCGTCAGTGTTGTAAATAAAAATGCTTCACCTGTAGCTAAAAAGTCTTTAAAATTATTCAACGGTAATGATTCAATATCATCACATGAAAATAAGATCGATGTAAATAATGAACCAGAGGATGAGTTATTTTCAAATAAGAAAAAGCGCATCAAATCCTCTAGCAATAAAAATGTGACCACATCACCGAAGAAAAGTGGAGCGGCACTTAAAGAAGAAATACCATCACCGAAAAAATCAAAAAAGAAATCAATATCAAAGACAAAATCTAGCGAATCGTCATTATCTCAAAAGTCCACATCGTCCACAACCCATAGTGATTCGGATGATGATTTTCTTGTTAAAATATCAACAAAAAGTAAGATCGAATCGAGGACTAAATCCAAAGACGATCCAGCAGCGCATTCTAACACTGCAGAAAAACATAGACGCCATCAAAGAAAGATTGACTCTTAAAAAAGAGGCTTTGGCAAAAATGAAAAACAAAAATAAAGGACACGAGGACAATACTGAACTTCATAACCTTATAAACGTATGGAGAAAAGCGTGCCAATCCGCACTGGAAGACCTTCTCAATAGAAATAAAAAGAGAAGAAGTGACAAAGTTGAAATGGAAGACCTATTAAATCTATTGCATATCCCATGTGATTTAGTTAAATATGACAAAGAACAAATGTGCTTTCTTTAAATTATATTAAAATAATCCTTAATTTATTAAAATCGTACATCCCGTCACATTATATATATACTAGTCAATGATACACATTCTTTAAATTGCTTGCGTGATGATTGTTATAAGAATCTTTTATGAATTATTGGTTGCATCCAATATGTATGGGTATTATAAAAATGTTAAAAATTGAATGCATTTATTTATACGCATTAATCGCTGATATTTGTATTGTTAGTTAATTGTTTATAAAAAACGAGCTCAATGTCAATTGGATACTTTCTAATGTGTCAAATTTACTAGTTTTTCTTAAGAAGTTAGTAAAATATTATCTATTGCATAGTATAAAATTTGTTATGTAAAATTGAATTTTAAAATTTGATTATTTTAAGCAATAAACACTTTTCAAAATAATTACCAATGCTAATAAATAAATTTGCGATTGTATTGCATTCTTTGGTGAAAACTTCAATGGCAGATTAATTATGCGTGCACAGATGCGAGTAATTTATATAAATTAAATTATAAGGGTTGTTCAGCGAGGGCTTTGTTTTAGGATGTTTTTATGCCCACTCCCAAATGAAAACTTATCGACAATAGCTTGACATCTATCGCCAGGCTTAGTTCGGTCTGATGTCAAACTCAAATTGACGTCGAGACTCATTTACGAGCTTGGCAATAGCTTTCCATTCATAGGAAGGGGTTATATCCATCTCATCTGTATCATACATTCACTTTTTTGTTTGCTTGATATTGAAGATAGCATGACCTCTGAGTTTCATTTAGAACACTCTCCCAGCGGGCCTTTTGTGAGTATCTTGATAGAAAGTATGGGAAATTCCCTTCCTCGCAAGTCCTACGTCTATTTCGGATACACTTCTACACCAATAAGTTGACCATCTTAGTTTGGCGATTTCAAAGCAATATAAAAGAAAAAGATGTTATTGTAAATTGGAATTCTTGCTTGTTCCTCTCATATTTGTTCTGTTCCCTTTATTCCCGTTTTTCGGAGTCTAAGAACGTAGCAATGGATAGTAAAGCCGCTGGGTCAGTAATGTAGAATAATAGTCGCCACATAATGTAAATGCTCCAAAGGGGTGAGAAATCTGAAATGCATAACTATATAATCTTTCGGAAACGGTTATAAATATTAAGTAGTGTTTTGTGGATATATTCTATATAATAAGTAGCTTTTTGTAGTTGTAATGGTAAGAATTCTTTTTAAATAGCACAAATTAATGCTCTTTCCTTTTTCTCTAGTTTATAGAGTATGTATGACCCAAATAAAAAGTTTATGCCACCTATGATTGAGTGATTAGATCACAATTTGTGTTGAAAGATAATATATTTTTTAGACTAACCAATCAAACTGCCCTGTTTAATTTGAACGCATTCCGTGGAACCCTGACATATATTAAATCACACGATAATCATTTCTCATATCCCTTCTTCTTTACGTGCTTTGAACTTCAAGTGCGTCGGCAACCAGCAGCTGAAGCTTTATCTTGTTTGCGACAGTACGAAAAAGTGCTCTGGTACTGAATCCGTACCACGCCAAACCATGACGTCTTCCTAACTTCATGGCTGCGATGACCCTCAATCTTCCCCATGGAGTATTAATTGTAGAAGTGCATATTTCGTGTGGTACATTACATGCCCAAAGTACTCCACATCTCAAAGGCTTCTAGACGCTTACACATTGTATTAGTAAAATAATGCTGAACACATAGCAGCAACCCACCCCCCGGAAATTCAGTTTATTTTTTAAAGTTTTACGGTTCTGTAATCGTACAGACCATAGTAAATGCCGCAAAAAGGCCTACAAGAGGACGGAGTAGCCACAAGGTTTGTATGTCCAATCGGTCCGCTTTTCAGACCGCTGATAAGACGAATGGACACGTATGCCATACCTAAAAATATCAACAATACGATTACAAACTCTTATTATGAAACGAAGTTGCCTGAAAAAGACTGATCGAGTGGGTTGTTTAAATTTTACAATCGGTCGAAAACAACGCTGTCTTTATTTTATTGTGGGCTTATGCCGGCCCAGTGTTTAAGCGATAACGAAGAGAAGAGGGATTAGACAACTTAGTTTTTATGTATTAAAAAAACGGACAGAGTCAATCAGTGTAGGTTCATGTAAAGTATAATGGTAGAATAAAATAAAAACCATGTGTAACTTTCAACCGAGTCGGTATTCTGCGTTTTGCGCCCCAAGCCCAGGTGGAGGAAGCTTTGTATATGTAGTTTCTTCGGGAAAGCAACAGATATAACCTATTTATGAACCCATATTAACCATGAAAGTAATAGACGGAGAGCTGGCAGCATAAATTGAAGGTCATTTAACGCATGAATAATTTAATAGTTGTTTCTGGACTATCATTATGACCGTCTGGCGACTGAGTGCCGTTGGATTTGGGAAGGGAGGTGGTTGCCAGACTATTATCAGCTTGTTAAGATAATACCAGACAGGTTTAAACTTGTCGAAGCTAACCAGAAAATGATGTAAATTTTAAATAGTTGGAATAAATTACTTTTAATACCTTATAATAAATAGTTTACGTTTATAAAAATGCTAGACCAAATATATGTTGGTAACGTGTTACCTTAACAACACTTTTAAATGATATAATAGTCTGGCAAACCCCTCTTCTCCCAAACCCAACGGCACTAAGTCGCCAGACTCATAATGATGGTCTGGAAACACGCCAGAACACAACTATTAGCGTGTTATATGACCTTCAATTTATGCTGCCGTTTTTGTCGGATTGCTGCGAGTCTGCTGTATTTTGTTTTTGAATTGTTTTATAGATAATGCTAAGCGTGGGGTCTAGTCACGTGACCGTGTCATTTGTTAAATAAATATGAATCCTGTCAGTAAAATTGCAATAAAACAAGTTATTGAAATTTAAATAATCAATATTCCATATAAATGTATTTCAATTCTAAAGCATGGTTGATTTACAAAGGTATTTTTAACACACTAAAAGAATGAAGTAATTCATCACCCTTCTAAATGTATTATTGCTCATAATTTCGACTTCCAAGAGTCCACAATAAGACTTATATAACACGGCATCATGGACGTTTGCAATATAAAAATATTCCAATTTGACCAGTGACCCTCGTACACCATTTTGGAATCAACACAATAACATCGGCGAAAAATCAGCAGCCTCATGAAAGACCATTTGTAATTTTACCGAATGATGGATAAAATGGAATTATAAGGAATTTTTAATATACAGGATATTAAATAATATACCAATTCGTATATTTTATACATATACGGTAGAATCAATCAGTTCACATTTGAATCATGCCATGTTTTTTCTAATAAAGCAATTTGATCGGCAAAATATTTACAATACACACTTCACGCAATTATTTCATTTTTCGCAAAGGATAATACAATCAGCATTGTAAAACAATATAAGTATTATATTCGATTGACGAACTATCGTGGAATAGATTAAAAATGTGAACTGATGGACGCGCACCGTATTTATTATATTTTCCAAAGATAAGGGATGCAATAAAATTAATTTGATCGAACATTTCAGGAAAAAAACATTGTAATTAAAATACAAAATATATCACCGATTGCCCGTTCAAATAACGACGGCAAAGTGAATGATTTATTTTATGGAAACAATACAATAATTCTTATTAAAAAAAAAATGATGGCACACGCAAGGAATCTTTTCCTCGTCTGCTGGTAACACTCGAGCTACACGGTAGACCGATAATTACCGGCTTGCGGTGTTGCACATGTTTGCGTGCCATTTTGTGACTTACTACATAATTTTGCTGATTTAAAATACAGAATCATATCGCAATAAGCTTATACAAGTATTCAATCGAAATCAACAGAACAAGCGACGACATATTTGAATATCACTCGAGATATTTGTTACAGTATTTTAAAAAAAAAGCTTCCACATCCAAGATCTGATTTCGTTATTTTACATATATATATATATATAGAAAACAGTATAAAAAAATTATTATTAATTCAAAATGTGAACGAGTCAATCCTCGTTTGCCAGAACAATTTGACGCGCGATCAAAATTTGATCGACGGAGTACGACAAAAGATCATTGAAGATTCGATTAATCCATGCAAATTAAATGATAATATTAAAAATAATGTATATTTAAACTATAAGAGCAAAAATACCGTAAAAATTAAAACAATTGAACTAACGATCATCATTCAGAGATTTTCGTATACTTATCACATTCATTTCTTTTTCTAAAATTGATGCTAACGCGATAATACCAGGTATGACCAATATACGGTGCATGAGAAAATTCGTTATATTGTATAGTATAAAATTATTAAAGATTTGCTGCAGCTCGATATAATTGTTCTGTGGACTTACGGATCTAAATATTTTGTGACACCCTGGCATATCGATTTTGAAAAATTGTCTATCCCCGGTTCAATAGGCATGACTAATTGAGGGAAGCACACATTTTGAGCTATTCGTTTAAATTCACCACAAGCGGAATCAATACAATTAGCATATGCTTTGTAAAATGTTACATTCTACAAACCAATTTGCCAGCAAAAGGATTAACCGTATAAAATGTAAATTTAAAAACTCATACATTTTCATATATAAATCGACAAATATATATATATAAAACCAATGTTACGGCATTCTAAATTACAATGAACAGTTTTTAAATCAATATCTAAATAAAAACAAGTCGAAAATTTACACTAACACAAACTCAATTTAAAGCGAAAATTAATCGTAAATTCGAAAGAAACAAACGTGTCCTTCACATTCCTCTATTTCGTATATATATATTCCTTGTACATACATATATTTAGATGTGATAAACATTATAAAAATCACTTTATTGTTATGACTTATCGGTGAGGTATGTTAACAACTATCATTTTATTTTATAATCAATAACTTTCAAAAATTGGAAATATGATCACAAATTGTTGCACTATACGTTTTTTTTTTAATATCGAAATGTAGTACTCTCAGACTACACCACCTATCAAATGTAGTTTTTAATTTTGCACTACATATCCATTATTCAAAAAAAGCAACGATATATTTATGATACAATCTATCTATAAATATCATTCTTTATAAAGCCGCAATAATGCGGCCGTCTCACACTGGCAACGCGAGTCATCGATAATGAGCAAGAACGACACCGTACTCATGACAAGCAACAACATTATTCACAATTGGGATGAAATTTAATTCGAACGCGATTATATCCATTTATTAAAACAAAAATTACAGTCGTCGAATACCAACGTTTCATCATACAATCGTATCGACATGTTCGAGAGTGAAATTTAATTACTAAAAAACATGATTTCAGCGCGCAAAGCCTCTCACAATTTGTATTATTCAATTTTGATATACCTATATAGTCATTGTATGGTCAACTTCAATTCAATTACTAACATCGAGTGCATTTTTGACCTATGGAAGAAATAGTAAAAGTGATATTTTAAGCTCCGCATATTTTACAGCGATATCGTCCGAACAATGCAACGTCAGCGGTGTGCACATTTATAAGGATAAAATAAATTACAATCTCCAAATCGGTATTTACGATTTAATATGAAATAATAACACAAAAATACAAAGAAAAATAATAATAAACAAAAAAAAAGTAAAATGAATAATTGTATGTTTATAACAAAATAAATGATAAAGTCTTATTGCGGTTGCATAATCCTTCAGTCTGTAATGGAAAAATAGCCCTATTTTATATATTTAAATCTCAAATTGTTAACAGAACGCGATTCATATTATCCTGTGATGGAGATCCTGTCACAGGCGATACAGTTCCGCGCTTCTGTTCCGGCTGTATCTCTGGACAATTATTAACATACAAATATTGTCAATTAATCGGTCAGCAATATATACAGTTATGGTAAATGGATTTACAAAATTACTACTGCAACGATTGGCAGTGATCCCAGGGACTGATAAACGGATCAATAGATCACACACATGGTTTTGCAATTACTTCAAATATACCATGTTCGAGAGCCACTCTGAGCAAAAAATACTTCCATTGGCATCTGGTATCAACACACAATATAATAGCGATTGTGAATACTTTTTCATAATTGTCGTTTTATAATAATAATAACAAGGCAGCAGTACATTTGAGTCTTATCAACAATAATTTTCACTGCTAGACCCGCACACACAAAGGGAGAGTGAACACTGTTACTGATAGACTGCTAAAACTTATCTTGAAAGAGGAACAAATTATTTGTTGCAGCTACAGCGATAATATTTTCGGTCGGATGCCAAGCGGTATGCAATATTTTCTTCACGTAATCTATGCAATCTACGTTGATTTCATCTTTCTTTCGCTTAGTACCGTTTCCAACTTTTCTAGGTCGCAGGACAGTTCTCGGTTTCGCCACTTCCTTGGAAGCCTCGAGGATGACCTCTCTTTTTGTGGTGCGATCAAATACTCTAAAAAAGTTATTATAGGATCCAGTCATAATAGCACTATCCGTACCGTTCCAGCAGCACTCAAACTTATCAAAAATACAGTCATTTTCATACAACGAGCACAGTTTCGCGCGTAGATATTCATGAACCTACAAAGATAAAGAGCAAAATTAAAATCATATTTTCAAAATCAACACACGTATTTTTTAAATCAAAGCACAGTAGAACCTCGATTATTCGGATTGTTCAAAAACAAACAAAAAAATATAATTTGCTGATTTGCATATTACAAAGTTTACTAATTGTTTAATTTCTTGAGGAGTGAGCAAATTTAAAATCGATGAAGTCATTGATGCCATAATCGCTTTAAATCAGATAACATTTGGTCATTTCTTTGCGTAAACAAATAACACACTTGAAATTGAAATCATTATTAGTCAATAAATTTGGGCTAACGATCTATACAATCGTGCAATGCATGTGGGGAAGCTCTCCGTCTGTCTCCCGAACTGCGCTAAGTTCTCTCTGTCTGCCTCGAAGCTTCCATGCACAAGAGTGCTCTTTCTGAATAGTGGAGGGGATAACGGAGGGTCTCCGATAGTACTCCCGTAGGAGTTAATGGCAAACATAGACGGACTGAGATTAAGCCGAAGAAAGCTACTTCACGAGATGACCAACTCCATCTTGCTCTACAGTGCACCAGTCTCGGCAGAAATAACACAGAAAGGCGGAAACAGATATAAACGCAATTCGAATAATATCAGCCTATAGAACGATCTCACTGGACGCGGTACAAGTTGTAGCAGGCACACTTCTCATGGACATCCTTGCCATGGAAAGCGCAGATATAAGAAAAACACAGGAATAGAAGAAGTCCAGGAAGAGTCAATCCAACAATGCCAAAAACGCTGGGACACTGGAACCAAGGGAAGGTGGACATACCAACTGATCCCAGCGATACAAAAATGGAACTCGCGTAAACACGGAGAGCTCACTAATCAACTGACCGAGATAATCGAGATTCTACTGTAATATTTCCTGATAATCAAAATAATACTAACATGGTAAGTCTCCACAGGTTTTGTTTCCATATGTAAATCCCAAACTTTTACAGAGAGGTAGTCTCTAGTGATCATATAACGACCAGAGTTACTTAGTTTCACGTCGCTGATGCTAGAAATAATCTCACTAAAAAAGCTTCGCGGATCCATGTCATCGGGTTCTTCAAATAATTTAGCGTGACGATCGCACAAGGCCGCTGCACGCATATCACATAATCTTATAGTGCCTAAAAATAAAGAAAACGTCGTCATCGTCATACAATAAAAAAAAACAATTACATTCAAACGTACAATAAATGTACGCATTAATATACCTTTACTACTAGAATATACAAAGAGGTTGCATTCAGTGGGATGGAATTCGGCTGCTGTTATCACCTATAAATAATACACAATTATAATTAAACCGCGACGACTTATAAACGTGATTCATAAATAAAATTAACATACTTCTGTAAGTTCTTCCATGTTGGCAGGTTTAATATCGACTATGTTAAAACTTTGATCGGTAATATCAAGATGCCAGAGATTCACACGGAGATCATCTGCACTCAGATATGTTTCTTGATCACTATTAACGCTGATGCTGTTTATATGGTAAGTGTGAGCATTTGCAAATATGCGCCTGTAATTTAATTTTAAAAAACGCGTTAAATCAATGCACATATGTTTTACCGTCGGCTACTTGGATCGATAGATTTACCTTGCGGAAGCTTCAACTAATAAATCCATGGGTCGAACTGTGGGTACTCTCAAACGGGTAATGTGAGAAGGATCTCTCAATGCACCGCTTTCTTCCCGAGTATTATAACCAGTGACGCGTTTATCTCTCTCGGATACCTTTAAAAGACGATAAATTCGTTAGAATAGATATTAATTAATAAAACGCGTTTATCATAAATATAAGAATTTACCCTCCACAATTTGATTGTTTTATCATTAGTAGATAATAGAAAATGGCATTGGTTTTTCCTTTTAAGCCATCGAATTTTGTTAATTTTCTCTTCTATTTCCAATGATTTTAGATAGTCGAATTCGGGCTCGTGCGATTGGAAAGTCGAGTAAACATTATACTCTCCGCGCCGAGGAACGCACACTTTAGAAGCAGGATCTCTCTACAAAAAAAGTATTGTTTTAAAAACACATCAAATTATTGAATATAGCACATCGATTGGGATTAGAATAAAACCTGAAATATGACAACGCGTCCTCCTTTGTCCCCCGTTGCCAACAGTTCTCCATCGTGATTAAATTCGACACAACTGATGAGATCCGCGTCTGTCACCTCATCCTCTAAAGTTCCCTTAACTTGACTGAAGCACCATGATGTTTCACCACCGTTGCCTGAAAATTATAAATTTCGTATTAATAAATTGCACGAATAAATACATCTAATATAGTATACACCATATAATATATGTGTAATGAAGATAATTTACAAAAATAATATAAAAAGGAGTGTTAACAATCAGATTGAATCAATTGAATGCATATATAAATTATGCACTAATCGTAACTGAAATCAAACTTCATTCTATTACAAAAGGTGTGGATATACGCATACATGCAAAATATTAATTGTAAGTAATGATGAATTTGTATTCCATTATTATAAAGATGAATTAATGCCCGTTGAAAAAAATATGCAAATTGTTTGATGAATTTTCACATTGAAAGATCCCATATTGCATCGTTAATATAAGGTGTTTGATATTTCAGTAATAAAACTAACTGTGCAATGTATGTTCGATCTCGACTATATTTATTCCATCGTTAAATGAGGATGACGACTTTATTAATTCGGTAGTGCCAAAAATATGTGACGTTTTTTATACGCGTCTAATTTTTTTGTAATTAAAAACCGCTCTAATGTGGGAAATAAATGAAAATTCCGCAAGACCGAGGGAATAAGATGGATGCAATAGTAACTCCCGTTCAAAGTTCCTACGTTTAAGATGATGTTGTGCAACAAACGTCGATACACAGTTGAGTGAATTGATCCAAGTCTCTGTTAATCCATCAACGGAAAGATCTGAATTTGTCCACCAAATCTCGTGGAACGTCGTTAACCAATATTTTGAGCTTTATCCTTTTTATGTATATACACAACATAAACGATTTTAACGACTTTAACGCTTTTTCTGCGAAAATTTTATACGTCCAGACGGCAAGACTGATCGGAATAAGCTGAACAACATAGCGTATGACAAAAACGTATGTGCGTAAAAACGGCACGTATTTATGGCACTACCGATGGATGCAAAAATCAAAATTAGAAGCATTTGGTCCAAATATAAGTATATATATTTGTGATAGATATTTCATATACATACAAGTGAATAATGTGAAAGGTTACAGATTTTAATAGGGGTAATAAAATAAAACGTTCATGCATTAAATCAAAATAGTTTACAAGAAGACAATATTTTAATAAAACTTATTACAAAGTCCCGATAGACTTAAATCCGAATACTGATCGTATTAAAACGCAGCATTTGAAAAATAGATTGTTTAAGCTTTCAAAATAAGGCTGATACTTATATTATTTTAAGTGCAATTTCAGTATAAATCATTCTAACAGTTGCATGGTGAATTCCAATGAAGTTCACAATTGCTGAGACGAATTTGTCTGAAATTATCAGGTAGCTTAAACCGATGATGTAACTCCCGTCTTCTCAGCATTTTATCTTACGCCTTATCGGTCTAATTAAACAGTTATTGTTTACACATAACTACGCTAACATTAAGACAAACAATTTGATTCAAATGTATGTAATAAATAACATCTTTATAATAGTTTTAAAACATTCTCACTAAAAAAACACTCAATGAACGTTACGAGGATAATGTCATTCCAATGATCATATTAAGAATATTATCGAAAGAAACACAACACGTATTAGTTATAACACCAAAGAGGCAATCATAAAATGAATTTTAACATAGTAATAAACGTTACTCTCGAAAGGCAATGTTCACATTAGAAGAACAAAACATGCAATGAGATACATTTCACCTCGGCATAACTGAATAGCCGTTGGTCATTTAAGAGGACAATAGAAACAGGATTTGTTTAAGAAAAAATAATACTACTGTTAAAAGAGTCGAACGAACACAAAAGTCATGTGATATCTATATGCAAACGTACGCAATGGTGTAGTAGTACAAGATTAAATTTCCTTACGTAGAGAGGATAATTAGAGGGTAAAATTTTTGAGGAGTGTGCATACATTTCTCATTTAATCATTAAGCAAACAATCGTTAGAATTTTCCATCAAAAAAATACACACCTTTTTCTCATATTAGGAAACGAAACAAAATATGACAATTTGTCCAGTCGTTTTGCGAAACGTATCAAAATGCGCAAGCATGATTTTTTTAAAAAATGGTTAGAGATCTGACAGTAAGTTGAATGATTGCACACAATGGAGGCCACAGAAAGCGGTATACATCGATCTGCAACAAATTTCTTAGGTATGATAATATGATAAGATGTTATCAGGTTTGACTGACATATAAATATATTTCTTTTCTATAAAAAAAATACCATCAAAAATAAACTCAAAACATCAATCAAGAGCTCGTTTATAAAAGCGGCAAATTTGTAGGCGGTCGATGTTCACTTGGGCGGGCCAAAATGATAAAAGGATAAAGTTAATGCGGATAAACACTCGTTTAAATTTAGTCCGATATTCTATCGCGCGCGAAATATTAGTATTCGTATATTTTCAACGGTCGATGAAATGTTTATTTGCAAATAATTATTTTTTTTGATTTTATCGCACAAATTCCAAATTGGAAAAACGGTTCAACAATGTCATTTAATGCAGATAAGCTTTTAACTCATCGAGAATTATCAAACTCACCTATACTCGTTCGGCCCTCGACATTTAAACAATTGATACGTTATATCAAGCTACCGAGATAATAAAAAAAACCAGAAGCAAACTTTATCAAAAATATAATTTGTTGATATCGCAATACATTTCTATAACATATTTTTCGAAGTTAGAACATGCCAATAATAAACAAGTCAATTTAGTAACAATTCCCGCATGGTGCAGAAATAAAAATGTAATAATTAGAAATCAAATCATCGCAATCACAGAACAGGACCAGCTCAAGTATTCAATTCAAGCAATATATATATATATAAAGTATTTTATTAAAAAATCGGGACATAAAGGGACTCATCGTAAAAGTTTCATGACATTACGATTACATGTATATCACAAAGTCGTATGTATAGAACACAATGTGCAGTGGAATCCATCTATAACCAAATAGAAAACCTCAAAAACAAACAACAACAAAAATAAAACACACAATCGCAAACCTTCGTACGAGTTAAATAGATCAAAAAATAAATAACATCAATCGATTGGAGGGGCGGGTTACAAATGGAGTCCACAATTTCGAGTTAAAAAAAGCAATAAAATTAAAGCAAAAATTTACACAATACATTAATATTGTAAATTAAAAAAAAATCTAAAAAAAGGATATATATATTACGAGCGACACTTCAAAATGGGCGGCTCTTTAATAATATATACAAAGCCAGAGATTATATTTCTTACAAACACATAGTGGTCATGTGATGGATGTGTACTCACACATATTTTCAACATTAAACCTTCTAAAGAGCTGGCAGATATTCATTGTCTCAGACAGCGAGCTGCCTTGAACTGATCCCGTCCGAGATATTGCTTCATTTTGATATTCAATATGTTAGGCTAGAAGCCCATCTACAACAAATTTTGTAGACGATTAACTCTCCGTTGTAAAACTCTATACAATACAAGAATATCTTTTACAAACACATTAATAGCAACATCCTATTCCATTCAATGAGCCTACTTTTTAGATTGCATATCAAATTTATATTGAAAACACTTTTATAATAATATATAAACAAATCATTACAATTCCAAGTCGAGAATATTTTCTCAATGTCAATCGATGGACTGGGAGTATCGCACTTTAATAGTGCAAAACTCTATGTTTAAACTCAGTGAACACAATTTCTTTTCTAAATAGGATTGTTCGGGGATTGAACGAAATACACAATTTAGATTTAACCGAAAATTGTACGTCTTTGCGTACAACTGTGCCAAAATATTCTTCAAATGTTGCTCTTTTATTACGCGAGTTATATAATCATCTAATAAGTTTAAATTGACATTGTACACATCATCGAATCATTTTATTTTTACACACAAATACTAATAAAATTTTTATAAATTAGTTTGATTGAAATTACAAATTCACAGGAAATATAAATTCGCAAAGCTATCGTGTATTTGAATATTACCTCAATAAATCGGAGCTCCCTCGAATACCGTCGAGTACTACTCGAAAATGAATATGTGCTTTAATCAATTGTTATATTATCAGATAATCGACGGTCGAGTCGTTGATATAATTCTTATTGCCATTTGAGATATTTTCAAAATAAACATTTTTTTTGGTGTATTGATAAATTTACTATGTACTTAAAATTCCGTACTTTTATCGCGTATCTAAAATTTATTGAAAACTCCAATACAAATCGATTATTCTAATATTCCGATTGAAATCAGTAATATTTTAATGAGGGGGGGGGGACCCAAAGAGTATTCGCGTATTTAATGTAAAAAGTTCAGGTGCATTTTTGAATCGGGCTGCGTACGACAAATCCGAAAATGTGCAGATCCATTGGGATGAGGTCCAATAAATAAGGATGATGTATTTTACTCAGTGTCAATTTTGATTTCTGTTGCATATAAATACTGACGTTTCTCTTTTAACCCTTTGCAGACGTATTAGAAATACCTTAACAAGCAAGAATGCCTAATTACAGTTAAACGTAATTTGTAAAGCTTTATTTTAAATTCTGTGAAGTGTCTTCGAAGCTTGTCGAATTCTTCACGCTGAAAAGGCTACTGACTTGACATAGTGTTTTTCATGGCAACATCTCCGATTTGTCAGGACAATGTTTTAATTTGTGACAAGGTCACTTCAAGAGATTTTAAAGAAATTATGAACTGATACATGAATAAATGGTTAGGATTGGTACGGTTCCTTGTTGTGGTGGTCGAGAGCAGATAAACGACCGCAAAGGGTTCATTTTTGATTAAAAAAACTTCTAATTGTTGACAAAAATTTTGTACAGCTCCCGATTTCATTAATTTATAGCGAATTATTCCCCGCATATTCCACCATAACCTTTTTATAGTCAAACCGGGCTTGGGCGTAGGAATTGTTTTCCTTTTTAGTGAGATGCGAAATAAATAATTTCTCATCGCCAATTATGATGCTAGTAAAAAAGGAACTATTTTATTATGTAGTCAAGGAGTCGTAGCGTGTGTTTCGTCACTCATTTTTGTTTGTTCTGTTAAGGCATGCAGTACCCATCCTACCCCATAACACCCATCCTATTCGTTTTTCCGATGAGTTTTAAATGTATTGTTTGCACAGTGGTCCTAGTAATAATTCCTTGATTGTTTGCCGTGGTCGGTTCTATTAAGCTCTTTCAAGAAAGATAAGACGAATTTCGTTCATGTTGTCTTGAAAACAGGCGTTTGTTTTGATTATTAAGATACTTGCATCATTCTTATCGTTGACCAATTTTGTTATTCCCCTCGACTGTTCTAGAGTGGTGTTATTTGCCGAGTATCACCACTCCTTAGTAAAATCTACACCTTCGGAAGTAAACTGGCAGGCTTGCACGGTAACCCTGTCCTTTTATTTTCGCAACACATTAATATGCAAAAATAGCTGAACAACTTCATTATCAAGCTTGTTACACACTGCGGCGGAGCTGACAGAAAAATGTATTTACATTAAAACGTAGACATCAAACTTACAAGTCAAAAAAAATAATGTTTAACAAGAGCTCTAAAAACAAAAAGCATACAAACATGTTTCTGTCCACACAAACTGAGCTCAAACATAGTCCCAATACACGCAGATACTCTGGTCCCCCTAATATATATCAAATGATACCATAGCGAAGATGATTTTTGTATATAGCTAGCAATATTATTTTCAACAATGTATGATAAATTTATGCGAAAACTAGTATATTTGCAATTGATCCAATTGAAATTGCTGCTCGTTTCTTAGAAATTAATTCGTTCTAATCATCAGTCATTAGAATATAATTGTAGTCTCAATGCAAATGAACTAACAGCAGACCCGCGATAATCCGCCACCCATGTAGTCCGAATTCCCAATACAACTATAGTGGACATGTACATTAAAGCTTCGTCAATGTAAAAACAGCAAAAGTGCAATTCTGGACCACCTAAATCGTAATGAATCTTTTTGTAAGTTGGCATGCGAGTACGGCATAGGATGATTCACAATTTATGATACAAAAAAGAACCACGAGAACATTCAAAAGTTCATCTCCACCATTTATTGTAGGGTAGGTAAGAAAGCTAAATATCCAAAGGTGGAGGAATCTTTGTATATGTGGTTTCTTCAGGAAAGAAAGCTTATATTTCAGAGCCCATATTGATTATGAAAGTAAAGTCGTTTTACAATGAGATAAAGAAGACTTTGTAGCTAGCAAGAAATAGTTCAAAGCAATGCTTCAAAAATCCTTGAATCCTTAAAAAATGAAACTTTGTGTTGTCTATGTGTATCGCATCATTTTCAAAAAATTCCAGACTACAAGGGGTTGGAGGCAGTATTCTGATCCAACAAATTGGACTATCCGACACCGCCTTGCAAAACGTTTTTAGGATTAACGCAGATCTGCCGTACTCCAATACTACAAATAAAAATGTTACTTTTGTAGATTTCGATTCATGTAAAAATCTTCAATGTTAAGTCGTCTCAATCGGTATAGAATGCTACAATTTTAAATTTCACATATAATAAACGCATAGAACATAAAATGTTCACAACTGCTATGATTTTAATCGTTAATCAAACATGCGAGAAAAAATATCAGGATGTAAGATAATAATTCACGAGCATAATTAATTTAATCGTTGATAAACATAGAAATTTATAAATTGAACAAAGAAATATGAATATATTGTAATACAAATAGCGGACGGAATAAGAAACTGCTCTCTGTATAATATACAGATGCAAATATTTGAACGGTAAAATATTCACACGTACATTTCAATACAAAATCTCTCAATTTCAGCTTAAAAAAACTGATAATTACGATATGTACAATTAATCTATATTTAAAAAATCGGAAATGATAGGTGGTAATATACAAACCACACAATCGGGATTTATTACCATACTAAAATCCCAGATTTAATTTATAACGATATAAATAAAAAGCCATGGATACAGTTTTGCAGTGCACCTGCTTTTTTTTAAATAGTGACAATGCTACTGCATAATATGCAAACTTTGCACAAAAATAAATGTACATAAATATTTGGATTTGCATAGTTTTGGATGGGTCAAGGCCATCGGGAATATCGTGAATGATGCTAAAATTTAATTTGGGATATTAAATTGGTTTCAATTAAATACACCCGTTAGTGCTGTAAAGTAATACAATACAAAGTTATTTGGTGGACAATTTGCAACCTTTCAAACGTTTACAGGCAACATCGAGCTGATGCATTGCTGCATGAAGATGAAAATTCATTTGTAATAATATATAAACACTTTTAAAACAGAAAGCTTGATCCCTCCACCCAATATAAGCCAGGAATACGGTATCAACGCACAAAATATATATATCATAGAGCAACGTTATAAAATCAACTATTGAGCTTGTAAATATAAGAATGGATTGAAAAACATGTATTTCCACATATTTGGCGATTTGGTGATTTTTTATACACACACGAGTGATAAAAGTGAAAGGTGCTTAAAAATTCAATTAGCATAATTTTGACAGTGAAATACTTTTAACAATTTTGGATCCATTTGGGATGGTATGAAATTTGTTCGATGCATTTCAAGCTGAGCATAATCCGTATAAATTTACATATTTTAATAGTTCCTTGGGAATAATGATTTCATTTTGAAATGCTGTTTAGATGATTTAAAAAGTGTACTCCTCAGTATGTAAGTTGTGAGAACAAACAGAGAGAGCATACTTATATATACTACAGAGTAGAGAATGCGCATAACGCCGAAAGATGAGAAATTACAATGGTGTTTATTTTTTATTTTATTTTTATCGTTTGGTAGGAAAAAACGACTGAAAATTCAAAATGGGCTTTGGTTTTCGCGCGTTTTCGGTCAAAAGCGAAGAATGCGCAAAGCGGGCGAGTTGAGGTTAGGAGACGGTGTGCTCGCGAAGGTCTCCGCGGACGGCGGAACGGTGGAGATCGATCGGGAGAGGCGTCCCGAAGGACGACGGGACCGACGCCGGACGGGGAGCGCACGGGGAGGGAAGCGTTGGCGCGACGGGGCACCGAGGAGCCGGGAGCGGGCTCCGACGGGGAGAACTCGGAGCTCGCGTCGACAGGTGCGGCCGGTCGCCGGCGTCCGACGGCGGGGCGAGCGCGAGCGGGGGCGAGGGCGCGCGGGGGCGGAGGGCTCGACGCGCGGACGCCGTCGGAGTCCGCGGAGGGGCCCGACGGGGGGACCGTTCGGCGGTCGGACGGGTTCGACCGTCGGTCGTCACTCACCGGCCATCGCGCTGCGGCTGGCGGCGCCGCTGACGTCACGGCGATGCTGCCGTCGCCGCCGAGTCGGCGCGCGCCGGAAGTCGGGCGGGCGCCGCCGCGGCCCCGAGAGAGCTCCGCGCCGTCTCCGAATCCGCACCGAGAGCTCCCGGCCGGCGAATCGCCCACCGAATTACCGATTATACATTAGCGAGCGCCCGGTTGGCACCCGTGAACGCCCGCCGAAATCGCGCCGAATCGCGACCATGGCCGGAAAGCGGAACCGTTCGACCGCGGATCCGCCCGTCGGCGGACGTCGACGTCGACTTCTTCGTTCCGATCCGTCCGATTCGAAACCTCACCGGTCTTGTTCCTGGCGGGGAGCAGCCGCTCTCCGAGGCGCGCGAGCCCCGTCTGGCGAGGAGGCTTCCACAGCGGCGCCGCCGGGCTCATCGCATCCTTCGAAGCCTGAAAACGTCCACCCACATGGTTATTCTCAAATTAAAGACATTCACGACGCCGCAAATATTTTTTCGACCGACAGTCCGATCAGAGTTATTTTTACGTCGAGTGCAATTTTTTGCAACTGAAAAATCGTCATCGCCGTCGTCGAGCGACGTCGGCTCTCTCGAGCGCATGCGCCGCATCTTATCTCGCGAGAACGGACGGCCAGTACGTTTTTAAATTCTCGAGCTGTCATCGACGTCCGGACAAAAAAATCGCCCTTCGAAAAAAATATACATTTTAAATAGATCGATACACTTTCGAACAGATCCCATTCGCACGAATTGTAATGTAAATCGATGAGCGTCGTGGATTTTTTAAATGCGAAATTGCGACTTCCGGAGCGGCGATTCGACGACGGCCGAATCGAGCCGACAGGCGGTCCTCTCTCCGACGCTCGAATTCGCGGCTACAAAATGTGGGTCATTGTCGACCGGTCGACGGGTCGATTCGGCCCCCGAGGGACGACGGAAACCTCGATTCGATCGAACCCGACGCATAAATCTCACAACGTTCTCCGCGAGTTATGACCCAAAACGCGCTGCGAGAACAATGACCGATTCGTTAGAATTTAAGGAGCGCTCTATCTCAATCGAAGGCGTGCCGAAACGCACAATGGCGGATTTAGCGCTTAGGAGAGCCCCTTGGCGCAATTTATGTTTGAGGCTTCCTGGATCTATCTGGTTTTTTGCAGGCGGTAAACGGTCTAATTTTTCAATAGAAATTTTTAATGTACAAATTTATTGGTGATATATAAAATACAAATGGAGAATTTTATTTTTCCCTTACAGTTCCATTAGAAATACATTTATTCCATCGGATAAGAAGCTTCTTGATTACATCACTGAAGAAAGAAGGCGGCTGCTCCGAAAACCAGTTGCGCACGTATGGCTCGACCGCAACGTTCTCTTAAAATTTTTGCGCTCCCAAAGGCTCTTTCAATGGACCAAACATATGGGGCCAAATCTGGACTGTAAAGTGGGTATTCCCCAGTCGGGTGAGTTTATCAAAAGGACAAATTGAGATCGGACACACAGAAACTTAGTGGTTTGTTGGACTCTTGACGGCGCAGTCCATGCCCCGCTCTTCTGTACGGTCTGTCCCGAGTTCCCTCAGGACTTTTAGCAGCGTTTGATGAGCAAACCGACGAGGCTGATTTTACCTACTTCTACTTTGCGGCCCGGTGCCGGGCCCCAGAAACCTTCCACCGAGCCGCAAACATTAAACCAAATTTCAAGAAATTCGCCATGCAAAAATATTAAATCATAGCATCTCCTTCTCCATGCAGAAGTTAGTTAGCTATAGAGAGAAAAGGTTCTTTCACGTCTCTTTGAAATAAGCGAAGAAGCAAAACATGGTATGAGAGAGAAACTCGGCCCTACTAGAATATTTAGTCTACTTAATGACCTTCTCTCTGGGGGTTTTGTACAAATATTTTTAAACTGAGTAATAAAGCTGATGCATTTAAAAAAAAGCTGATTCATTGGGATTGTCATGTACAAGAGGAGGATTTAGAAATGTTTCCACTTTTTCAAGAATTTTTAATTGTTACTGACGTCGACAGGAAATGTGTTTTAAATGCAATAAGTCAACCCTTGAAGGCATTGGTACTAAAATTGAAATGATGATCGTCGTAAAGAAAACCTCTGGATTAACAATCCCTTCATGGAGGACATCATTTCATATACTCTTACTAGTAGAGAAAAAAAAAACAATTAATGGAGCTGTCTACGGATTCCACTTTAATATCCAGACGCAAAACATTAACATTGCTTGGATATCATTGGAAGATGAATATCCATCTTTAAACTGTAAAGCGAAAAAAGAATTTTCTTCCATGTCCTTAATAATTTCGAAATAAAATAATAGACTGAACGTGAATGCAGCACTTCGTCCGAATAAAAAGACTGCTCGAATCGGTTTTATTCGTTTTCATCGTCGAACTGTGCCTCAAATCTCTTCAAAATTTCACGCCTTTGTTTACGAGAAAACGAACAATTACACGTTGCGCAACAGAGGATGCTACTTCTCGCCTTGTTTTATTTTAGTAACGGAATCAAGAACCTTTCTATCTAATGGATTTTTTTTCTAATGAAGGGAACTATGTAGAAAAATAAGATACTGGAGACGTATCAAAATATTCATGTCGAAGATCAAAGCACTAACGATGTTGATATTACAGCGACTTGGATTGACATCGAAAGCGGACGACCCTTTCAGCTTCTGAAGCAGCAGTGGAAGATGATAACTTATCGCCGATTGTGAAGACCAAAAATATAAATAAGAGGTGATAAAATATCGATCGATCGTTACTATCGCGAAAATCTCATTTTAGCGAATAATTTGACTGATGACCGATATTTAATAGATTGCATCGATAAACACATTTAGGTATTTTGGATCGAACCAGGGAAAAATAAATAAAAAAATCGTCAATACTGACGATTTAAACAAAAAGCTATTATTTACGCACTAATCTTCTTTACGACGACCGGTACGATAACGGTTTCCGTGTATTTCTTTAAAACAAATAGGGAAATTCTGATTAAACATATTGATTCAGGCATTAATCCCCACACAAACTTCTCGGAAAACATAAAATATTATTCCTTTATTGCACTCAAATCAATCTCGTTTATAATTTTTTAACGGCTTCGATCGACCAATAAAAAAATTATCGCCCGACGGATTTATACTTCGTAATCTGCTTTTAGGGTGGTATTAAACGATTATTACTTTGTCATATTTCATAAATGCGTAGCAAATAGGATAGTGATAAAAGCAAAACGAATCCAATAACAAATTATAGCGAGAAAAATATCTTATAGACTGAGAGCTGGTAGCATAAATTGAAGATCATCTCTAACACATGTGAATAATTTAATAGTTGGGTTCTGGCGTGTTTCTGGACTATCATTATGATAGTCTGGCGACTGAGTGCCGTTGGATTTGCGAGGGGAGGGGATGTATTAGAATCTCGGCCGAATCCACCGTTATTCTGACACCAATGTAGCGTGGGTCGGTGGAGGGCTTGATAAGCGCACGCTTCATAAGCATTATATTCAATTAGGGCTCATCATACAGGGTGCATCCCAAAAGTCATGAAACATATATTTTGCCATACCATCAAAGTTTAGTCTGCTGCGAGCATCAGCAGAATCAGGATAGCTGATTTAATGCACTCTTGTTTCGAGACAATGTCCCAGCGCGCGATGGCGGATACTTCCAAACAACGTTGGGCGATCAAATTTTCCACAAAACTCGAAAAAAAGCTGTCGAAACTCAGAAATTGCTCAAGAAATCCTCTTAAGCGCCAGAGTACCGAATGACACACATCGATGTACCGAAATCGAAGAAGGCCATGATGAGCTAATTCAAAGTGAAAACAATTTCGACACCGAGGGTGTGGTCCACAAAGAGTTTGTACCTCAAGGACAGACCGTCAATCCTGCCTATTACGTGGATGTTCTGGAAATATTGATGAAAAGGAACTGGGTTCCTGTGGCCACACTACCACAGCCATCCTGTAATCTCGGCCTAGTTTCGGCCGACTTTTTTTTATTCCCAAGGATCAAAACCGCATTTAAAGGACGCCGTTTTGACAGCACTGAGGCTATCCAAGCTCTGAACTCTGAAGGGGATTCCCGTCGAGACCTTCTATATGGCGTATCGGACATGAGAGAGTCCATGGAAAAAATGTGTAGATGCTCGTGGAGAGTACTTTGAAGAATATCATATTGTATCGGTACAATCGATAAATGTTTTTGAAAAAAATATATTTCATGACTTTTGGGACTTTGGTGACCGTATTTTTTTTTATGCCCGGATATAATAAAAGTGTCGAATGCATTTTCCACAATACAAATTTAGTGGAACACTTTGAAAGCTGTAACACTTTATGCTGCATGATAAATTTCGATTTTTACAAAACAACAAAAAATACATACTTGTAGTACTCTCAGTTAGTGGTGTATGTCATAATAGAATTATAACATGTCCAATTTTAATAATTCCAATGGACGTTTCGTAGACACAATTCCAACACCGAATAACATGCTTCCAAATAGTATTTAATATTTGCCGTTGTATTTGTTTATATCTTATTTTAAGATCATATCTTATTATCTCCATATGCACTTTCTATCTATTACAATTGTATTGATAAAAAAATGTGTTCCAATGTTTCGACTATCAGAGAATCGATTACAGTGTTCGCCAAGTATACGTTGTGCATTAATTTTAACACCCGGGTCAAAAATATGTGCGAAACGCAGATAAAAATATGATCTGAACAAATCCTTGCTTGCTTATGGCCACTCACTGTTCCAAATTACTGGTGGTCTACCGGATCGCAGATATAGTCGCCTATTTGGGTGTTATAACATAATGCTTCCAATGGCTTACAAAATATTCTATGAACGTTCAATTATTTATCCGTTTCATTATGAAAGAAAATAATGAGTTGGTCGAAACACATTTGAGCATGTTGGGACATATTTAAATGAATGTGTGTATGAGAATTCCAAAAACTGTTCATTTGGAGCAAAGGTCAGTTATGAAATTCCTTACTATATAAGGTAAGAATCCAACGAGATAATTGGAAGCATGATGGCAATTTACAAGGAGTCGACGTCCTCGCGCTATAAAGTTATATTTTAGAGATGAATTAAAATGTTCCTTCTATATTTTTTGGGATGATCATCATAATAATCCATGCCATCGATGTATGAGTGTATGATGAGACACAAAACACACTCTCCGTCTTTGTCTCCGATTCACTAATCCCCGGACTCAATGTTCTTCCTGTATCACTCGAGTCTGGACGCACATATGCGCGATTACTCATCAACGGATTAACAGTTCAGCAATCATCTCTTCGGTTTGTAATTTTAAATTTATTCTCGAACGCTCTCATGACATTGTTCGATCTGGCATTGTTCACAATTAAGCCAATTTAACACAATTCCACAGTGCATAAATATGAACGTTGAGAGCAATTTGTGCCGGTTGATTACGCCCTGAAATGCAGGCTAATTTGATTATATCGATGAATTTCATAATTCGATTAATTGGAAGTGGAGTCGTTGTTGCTTCCATCGAATGCAGATGGCGATTCCTATTTATATGCTCCCGCATTGAATGATTATGTGCTCTCCAGGAATCGGCTTACGTCTACCGAATCGCCCACGTCCGACTGGATAAACGATATTCATCGGGTTCTAAATTCGATGCACTAAATCAAGGGTCATTAAGCGTCTCCGTCGTTAATCAATGGCACAGTTTTAGGTATGATCTTGAAGCCTAATTATAGATGCAAAGGAGGACGACTGTACCAATGCCCTAGACCTGACGACTCGAGAGACATTTTTCGCCACAGTTCACATCGCTGCATCGAATTTCTTAATCGATTAGCTGAACGGATTGTTCAGAACGTGGAAAAATCGAAATTCGACACAGTCTATGAGTTTCGAAAAAAAGATAAATTTCTAACGCAGAAAGACAACAATTTTTTCGACCGATTGTAAAATTTAAATAACCCATCCTACTCTAGGACAACTTCGTTTTGTAATGAAAGTTCGTAATCGTTCTGTAGACGTTCAAGTATAGCGTCCGATCGCGAGGCACTCATTCATCACATCAGCGGTTCGAAAAGCGGACCAATTGGAGACACAGATCTTGTGGCCACTCCGTCCTCTTTTAGGGCGCGTGTGCGTTTTTGTGGCTTTTTCTATGATCTGTAAACGGAAGCATCCTCAAAGGCTAACTTATTAGGTTGGTGAATAAGTTCGTAGCGTTTTTATATTATCTTGTTTTACAACATTTTTTTGCTTTTTAACAAAGTCCAATATTTGTTGAAAGTTGGGAGCTTGGGTGCCTCATGAGCTTAACGAAAACAACAAAGAAAATGCTTCTCCTTCAAATTGCTTCTCAACATCTCGCCCGCCATCGAGCAACAGGCGATCATAAACAGCGCTTTTTGTACTGAATCGTCCCGGGAGATGAGAAATGGTGCCTAGATATAAACATGAAGCAAAAAAAAGAATGAGTGGCTCCAGGAGATACGCCAAAGCCGAGAGTCAAGTCTGACTTCCATCCAACGAAGATCATGATCTGCGTTTAGTGAGACAGAGAGGGCATGGAAAATGCTCGAAAGGAATGCCACGGTGAAAGAGGCTATTCAACTGAAAAGAACCCCATCGACAAGGCCAAATCATACTCCTTCACGACAACGTCAGGTCTCATGTTGCACAAGTCGTCAAAGCCGCACTCCAAGAGCTCGAACTGGAGGTCCTTCAGCATCCGCCATATTCTTCAGACCTTGCACCCTGTCGAACCATATGAGAGGCGTTACCTTCAATAATGAAGACGACTTTAAAAACTGGCGATTTTTGGCGGAATTGCATCGACAAATTGGTCGAGATATGGAAGAAGGTAGTAAACAGCAACGATGAATGTATAATTAATTAATTAATTGTTAAAACTATTGATTTTTGTTTGAATAAAAGCTTTTGATAAAAACGCTACGAACTTATTCCCCAACCTAATACATAGGTCACTTGCACTAAATGAGATCGCGAACGAGTCTAGACTACTCCCCACCCATATGAACTATATATTTATCTATCTTACTCATTTATGCTGCTATCTTAGCTAGTTTTTTTAGTTATACTTAGGTTCTGAGAATCATTGGAGGGTCCCCATGTTCCTTTGTCTCAGATGCGAAGTGATGGACCCATGTTTAATCCATGGTTATGAATTGATGTAAAAACTTGACTCTATTGCTTGTGAAACATCGCCAAACATTCGATTGAAACATCATCAGGGCGCTGTTTTTGTTCCATTATGAGCAAACGCAGCACCCCTCTTGCGCACAGCTTTTTCATGTTCAAATTTGTAGTCAATAAGGCCTTGCCATATCTGCTAGCTTAAGCACTTTTATTTTACGGTTATCCAATGCCATTTTGTGGATTTTCTTCACCCTTCTGGGGTAGTTACTTCATTTAGTCGACCACTAGTTTGATTTCCGAAGGGGGGGGGGTCGCAAGTTAGATACTTGCCACGGGCGTTTATACCCTCGTTACGGTTCTGCCCATGGACGCAGATAACAATCAGATAGATCCTTGACTAGCACTATAAATTATCTAGGCAATAAATTCATAAATATTAATGATCAATAGATACCCCAATAGTATACGGTGTTTGTCAAAATGGCCATATCTGAACGCAATTGATTTCAGTGTCGTAAATATGGCGCAAATTAACCGCACGCGTTTATTGTTTTATTATAGGAACAATTCCTACATTATCGCATTGTACGCCAAAAGGCGACTTGTGTGAGGAAAAAATAGTATTTTCTAAACGACTCCATCTCCTCGGCGCGTGATAACCCCGCGTAGGGCGCTGACCATGTCCTAGATACGGCGAGCATTGCTTTTTTGTTCCTTGTGTGTAATTATAAAAAAATGTGATGACTTTCTAAACAGCGTTTGTATCATTTCGAAGCGAATACATTTCAAAACATCTCAAACAAAAATGCAATCTCACCAAATTGGACGGCGACGTCTCTCAAACCGTGGGTCCATTGTTGGAGAGTGCGAATCTTCGACTCCTCTCCGTACCTAAATCTAGGCCAAATCTAAAAGGTTAAGGCGTCATATCCCCATGTAGTGTTTCATAGACCTCAAGAGACCTCGAACGCGCGCACACGTATCGAAATCTATGAACCGATATGTAAAAGGAACACACGTGACCTAGAAATATACCATGTAAAAATCCTATCCATGTTGATGTATCTTTGTATGAATGAAAGTGCATCGAAGCCATAAAACTGGTTCTGAGTTGTTTACCTTTTTACAGTCTACCGCACTTTCAGCGTTGCGGACATTAATAACAATTTTCGAAACATGCATAATTGAACATACCGGCGCATTAAATTTAAATCTACAAAGCTGTTTTTTTGTATACAAGTAGTTTACTTTGATTATTGTTAAATAAACGTCATTTACTTTCGATACAAAATGGTTAAGGCTTCGGTAGACGTGGCTAAAGTTGTAGCACAGGAACTTGATTGTAGGTATAAGACATTTTCTATCAATGATTAGAATCAACTATCAACAGAACAGTCGTGTTTGATTGAAAGAAAGCACACCAATAATTTGGAGCGACGAGTGACCATGAAAAGAGCAAATACTCAATTAGATCATGATTTGGGATGCTGTATTTGCCGAAGATTTTGGATGCAACCTATTACAAACTCCATATAAATACAGTAATTTTATCGAAAAACGTGTCTTAAAGTCAGAAACAAAATCTTCATCTCGTTAAACGCTTAATTAAGCTTTATCCGTTGATGGGGAATCCCGCATATGTTGTGAACGGATTCGGTTGATACAGAAAGAGCATTCTCGCACGTTGATTGCGGATATTGTGAATCGGAGACAGAGACGGAGAGAGTATCATGCGTCTCATCATACAATACGATAACCCAAATGTATCGATGCTTCAATAAAAGCATTATTTTGTTACTAAGACTGAAGACATTGTAGCGTTCGACGCTCTTCTGACGTTAAGAGGTCGGCTATCTTCGTCGCTGCGACTTGAAAGTCGCGTTGTTCGCATGCGAGCCCACTGTTGAGATTGATCGATCGCGGCGCAATCCGTAACAATGGTCCCGACCCGCGAATCGGCTACGATGAACGACGGAACACGTTTATGATTTAATTCGCTTGGCGATAGACCTCGAAATAGTGGCAAGCAAGCGAACGTGCGTGATACGGAGCAACCATCCGAGGGTGGCACATATTTATGCATATATAAAGTCAGAAAGAAGAGAGATCATATATGAGAAGGAGGTTCGTCTTCAAAGTCTCGCAACTGGGTCACCTTTTCTTATGTGCAAATAAGCATCTTTTATCTACGTTTAATTTGTTTTTTTTCTTTAATTAACAAGCTTATCCTTTACAAACTGTAAATTAACGAGAAGCTAATTTATGTTCCGAACGTTTCTTTGATTCATACGTCGATAAAATAAGATGCCAACATGTTTCGGAAGACTTTATCGACATGACGGCATCCTCGGACCATTTGAGAGCCGGTGCCATAAAAAACATAAATATTTGTTTTCATTGGGTGCTTCATAAAGAAAATAAAAGAGGAAATGAGGCGCGACGGAAAATGTAAAAAAAGTTGACCCGGTTTTAAAATAGTTACAGGTTGACCTTTTGGGTTCGGAGCACATGCATCTATTTTTATAGACAAAGGAGACACACACGAAAAAAAATTGGATGGACTTTTCGAAACGAAAGCTGAAAATGATCGAATCGACGTTGCGGACGTTCCCTCCTGAAAATATCTCCTCTCCCACATTCGTCATGAAAGTTTGGTCCATAAAAAAATCATATACCGAGAAATGTATTTGCGGCCGTGTCGTTTTATGTTTAACAAAACAATGTGCGAATTTTCGAGGGGAATTGATCATGCGACCGAAATATTTAGAGCTAATTTCGCAAATCTCGCTCTCAGACTAAACATTTCGGTTCGGTTCGCGTTTGACATCGGTATTAAAGCGTCCAGGAGCAATTGAAATGCGAATTGATGAATTCGCGGAGAGCATTTATCGGTTTTCAATTGCGTCCATCGAACACTAAGAACAACCATTGTTCGAATCCGCATATTGATCTGAAACGCTTGATTGAAAAATTCACATTGCTCTCCGAGCTGAGCGACGAGTGATGATTTCGACATTCGACATGCGTTACAACATCGGTTACGTTTGTTGTAATATTTATAAAAACTTTGAAGGTGGGCGATAAGCCAAAGCAGTGACAAAATTTACCACAATTTTATAATGTGGTCAAAATGCGAAATCCACGAGTGTGCAAGCTATAAATTTAATAATATTTGCATGACGGATTAGCTGAGTTGACATCATTTTTCATACATATTTATGCAAAACTGTGGGGTCGCTTTTGATATAAAAATATCTGTATTGATTTATTGCATTGTACGATGTGCTATTTGCAGGATAAAATCCTCTCTGACTAGTTTACGTTCTAACACATATCAATTCAATAATTTATCTATCTTATCCATTGAAATTTGGAGCGAAGATCTAGAAGATATTTAAAATATTTAATGCGTTAAACCAAAGAAGATATTTGTACCAAAGTTTGTGGCAATTTTCATCATCAATTCATATCATAATGATGTATATCATAAGGCAAGCGAACGAAGACATCTTTAATAGGAGCAATTTATTTTTAAAAACCTGGATGTTTAATATTACTAACAGCAAGGTGTAAGGAAAATACTGTTAAGAAAATTTCGTGTTGAGAAACCGAATCAGATTATTTAATATCTGATGACTAGACACAAAACATGAGTTCATAGAAATCCCGAATCCAAAATAGAAATAAAGAACTTTTGCAGCTGGAATTCATGCCATGTGGCAGGTAAGACACTTGCACAATTACTTCTTTGAAAGATCATGAAGAAAAAGCAAAAAAATCCTTCACTTCAACAATTTCAACAGTGCTTATTTATTTATATACAAGCTTCTTATACACTGCGACGGTCTTGAGAGATAAGTGGATTTGTACGGACGATAAGTGGTAGTCCTACAAATATAGCATCTAAGTTTATGATGATTTTAAATTAGTTTACTACTCAAAGGGTTAATGTTTCCAACATTTTGTAATTATCAGGGCTTCGAATCGTAACGCAACCGAAAACCGATAACCGTGCATCGTAGACCCATGGACAAAATAACGATTCGAAGCCCTGGAAATGATTACTGTTGCTGTATATAGATGTTTATTTCGGTTGTAAGTTTTTGATCGATTCTTCGGTAAGAAATAATTGAAATAATAGTGTAGTATGCGTTTGCGGAATTTGAACTCCTACTGATTTTTGGTCAACATAAAAATATATATTTGGACTATAATCAACATTAGAAGTAACATCTTCATATAGCGGATTACTATTGGCAATTGGAGGATATGTATTTGATCGAAAATCTTTCAAAACCACGAAAACCTCGATGGTTCATGTTGGATATACAGGAATCCAAATTTCTTCATCGGAATCAAAATCATAATTATGGTAATTTTTGCTGTTTTTAATGGCTATTTATACTACAGAAGACTCGTTCAAACTCATTTATATCTGTGTAATATGTGGATAAAGTGATTTTCCGATATTCAGGGTCGTTCGGAAGTTACAGTGTTGAAGAGACAAGGGTTTGGAGCACGCTTTCCATCCCTCTATGATGCGAAGAATCTTCGAGAGACTTCGATTTCTTACTTCAACCCTTTTAATACAAACACTTCTCTATTGTGCAAAATAAAGAAGCGCTTATATTATCTAAACTCATTTCATGTTTCGAGTATAACGGTTAGTTTAGACTTGACTGGGGAATCCAATCCCGGGATCCCGGACAGTTTTAAGTGCTCGTGAATCCCGGGATTAATAAACGTAGTCCCAAAAAAATCGGAATTCAATTTTTTATCTAACAGAAATCGTACACCTCACCAGCACGATGAAGGCTACTAAATCGTGACATTTCCGCCGAAATCTGGACGCTTGGAAACAGTGGCGTAATTACTAATTGGAGAACTTAAGCGATGCCTAGGGGCAGTAACTGTTTAATCTATATTTACATATATACAGTACATATATGTTTTTCAAATTGTTATATTAAATTTTCCCAACCGGTGATGTATTTACTACACCTCAACTCTAATAATGGGAATATCGATATGAAATATAATAGATACGGGGCTCAGAATTTTTGTAATCCTCCGTAATACAATTAAAAATCAGATCAAAGTATTTTAGTATATAAGTATTCATCTGCAGCAACGGAAATAAATAATTTGTCGGGAAATCGGGAATTTTGCGGGTTTTAGTCCGTGTCTCAGCAGTTCAAAAAATCATTAAACCATGAAGATTTATCACGAGATGAACTGTTGATCAGATGTTTAGGGGCACAAACACAAAATAACAATGATACACCTGCATTCTAGCATAAAGATCGTTGAAATAGCAACTTTTCTTGGAGTGTTTATCTTCAATGAAGGATTTAATGTTATTTTGAAAGTTTTAAGTTACAATAGACCATCGTCGTAATGAAGTGCTTATTTACCACTCCGAATGGCTTCGCCAAAAGAGCTAAGACTGATGCCAGGGAGCAACAATAGGCTTTGCAAGATTTTCTTGAATGTTGCGCGTTTTTCTCAAAACTACATTTACTTTTCAATATTTTTTAATAATCCTATCATAGAAAATAGTTGATACTTTATAGATTAAAATGACGTTTAAATTATTTATTTCCGATAAGCAAAATGCCCGCAATCATGACAACCGAAAGTGATCTTTCTCGATGATGAGTGTGTATAAGTTGCCGTATATTTCAGCAATGAGAAATGATTTCAATCTGAAAAAAATTTAAAGTGTGCTTAAAATATTAATAAACATGTGGTTAAAATTTCGCAGTTGTATCTTTATGCAGTTCGTCAAAAAAAAAAAAACAAAAAAAGTGCCGTCATACGGGATGACCTTAAACGGGTGAGATATATGACTGAAAATAATTAATAACATTGTTTATCGTCTGTTCGTCTTGTCACATGACCTAACCGCAGCATTTTCAAATGCACAATAATATGAAATTACTTAAAACTATTACCTTTTTAAAATTGCGCCTTATTATTTCCAGCATGCTTCTGCTGTTGTATCTCAATACGCATTGATCGACAGTTGGATTGAGTTCTATTCCGTTGAAGGATTCAAATTCGACATTCACGCAAGAAATGGACCATCGCCTGGTATCATAATTCCGCGGTTAAGTGTGTCTTCATTTTTTGGTAAATTTGAATGTCTTAAGGATTCCGCCTCAAGGTGGTCGGGTTGCGTATTATATCATTTCTTCATCGATCGATCTCTTTGGCCGTGGAATTTTATTAACACTCAATTCACCGACGAACGGAACTTCGTCATAGACAGTTAAGGGGCTAATGTCATATCGATCGAGTGAGGTAATCCGGCCGTTCTCAATTTTTAATTTTAGAATGTCACACAACAAGAAACAGTAAGTTGCAACTGGGCGCGTTACTCGAGGATGAACCATATCGAACGAAAATTGACACATAAATCCAATCGACCATTAAGATTACGCGATAAATAATCTGAAAATCTTGCAACTTACAGATAGCACACGTCGATTATCGGCTGGATTTGTATCTCCCAGATTGCTGCTGTTTATATTGTTAATCCCGTTGGATTAAAATGTAGTAACTGCATGATCCAAGAAGTAAAAATGAATGTGAAATATAGCCGAAGATTTGATATATAAAAATTGTGCACAACAACTGCTATCGAAAATACCGCCAATAAGTAGGGTATTAATTACTTAATCTCCCAATAGTTCGTCATTATTGACACAAATTGATTCCTATGCTACATATCGATCCTAATCATTCGAGCATGTCATGCCAGCAATCGCAACTCTTTGATTGGATTATGTTTCGCCTTATCAGATTTTATTAAAGTCCTCGCTTTGAAATTCGTTTGACACCCGATACAGCGATGGATCAACGCGAATGTACTGAACGATGAAGTACTGAAATACTTTAAAATTAGATTAAAACCGAAACGTTAAGAGTATCCTGTCGGCGGATGCTAATGGAGCGACAGTGCTTTTACGATCCGCACGCGCAAGGGGTGGTTGTTAAAGGGTGCTTAATGATTTAATAAAATTTTCGTACTGCGACATTTAAGATCAATTTAGCTCTGCCAAAAAACCGCGAAAACCTGCTCGCGAATCGAGCGTCAGCGCTCATATCTGAATATTAGTTCTATTCGGCGAGATATCGAATAAGCCTCGATTTAGAATGTGAGCCTGAAGTATGAATTACATATTTTATTGCATGCAATTCAACAGTGCTGCACGAGTAGATTATCGTTTATGATAAGGCTAATTCTTGACAGCAAGGTCAGAAAATAGACCGTATATTTATTGCCATAGACGTGGAAGTGTCAAATTTGTTAGTTAATTAAAAAAAAACACACAAACACATACACAAACCACCACTTAAGATTTAAGAATTGATTGCTAAACGAATTCGAATTAATGCCCGGTGCACACGAGGCTGGTTTTCTAGACAAGTGCTCTTGCAAACTAGCAAACTCTGTTTACACAAAGCTGGAGTTGCTGGCATTAGCTTGAAAACTAGTCTTGCGCACCAGGTATTTATCATTTACCACACAGTCACATTTGTAATGATCATCATAAAAGAATAACAGCATAGTAAATAGCCTCAATTGAAGTCAACCTTTCCCTACCGGTGATGTATTTCGTACAATTTTAAAACTTCACAAAAATTGTTCCGTTTCAACCTCAGCTATATCCAATAAAAGTAATAGTGGTGTACCAAATACATATCATCGGCGGGTATTTTTAGCACAGCAAGGGAAAGGTTAAGCAGACAAGACACAAACGACAGACAGCCATCGACTGGATTGGAGGATCTTTAATACTACCCTAATTCCTGCACTGCTGTATGACTTGTTCCGGGTTACCCCGGACCAGTCAAATTCATCTGGAATGGTCCACATGGTGCATTCACTATCGGACAGCGAAAAGAAGATTTTCTGAATATTTTTGCAATCTTCCAGAGAAAATCCAGCTAAGAGACATCGACAACCTTCAAAACCAAATTCCAGATGGCCAGATTCAAAACCCTAATAGGGTTTCTACAACTGTCTGGAAGAAGGGATCGCGTTTTCGATTTGAGATCATTTGTTACAACAACATTATAATTGATTTCTTTGTTCTTTGTTTGACTTATTGACCATAGGAAACACTTAGCTGCCTTTCTTCCAAATATTTAGATAGATATGCTCTGTGAAAACGATTTGACGAGTCATAAAAGTTTATTTTGCTTCTTTATTCCTTTGAAGTTTGTACAATTTTGCAAAATGTTTTAATCGGCATCATAATAGACGTTGAACATTTCTTATTCGTCTTCTTCTAGAAAAATCTGGATTAAAAAGACAACTCCTATTTTAAGCGGAGGAAAAAACTAATTTTTATACATATATTGTCCTGTTTGAATGCTAAATTTGTAGATGCGTTTGGTTATTATTCAAGCAGGATGGCCTACTAAAGTCTTCGACGCTCATTGCTGATATGACTATCTATTTTTGTCCAGTTCGACCAGCTTTCAAACCTGATTTAAGCAGCCTCCTCCTGGCTATCGCTATGGTTATTTCAACACCGAAACCTTTCAGCTGATAGCTCAGGTCATTGGATCCAAGTTTCCGGCCTATCATTGCCATGTTCACTGGTTTCTCATTGTTCTAGGTTTTTTTTTTCTTTCCTACTTCCGTACATTTCTAATCCGTTTGGTCTGTATTTAGGACTCTCATGCGTTGAAATTTTGATTCCGCCGACATTTTTAACAATAATCGCTAAAACAGTTTGTTATGCCCGTAACGCATTTTTTTGCGAAACCGTTGTTTCTTTACTCATAATTTGAAGATAATCTCTGAGCACTAGACGATTTTAACACGTCCATAAATTGAGCGATTAGATTCTAAGCTGGATTCTCAACTATCAACAGAATAAACATGCTTCAGGAGCAATATAAACACAACAGTTGAGAAAACAGAACGAAAGAAAGATAAAGTGCATAGATAAAATAGCAAGGCAAAGATAGAGCTCGTCGCTGAAACAATAGATATTTCCAGCAGATATGTGATATCAATTGATGCCATTTGAATTATCTGCGTTTTGCATTATATTGTATTATTGATCGCATTGAAAGATCTAGATTAAGAGGTTATAGAAATAAGCTTAACACGTTACGTACGAGAAGCATGTTTTTAAGAATTACGCCATGTCTTTTTTCATAATTTTGTTTGATTACTTGTCTTATGAGGACTTGTTGAAACTATTTTTATAAAATTGAGCACACTTACAATACACAAAGTGATCAAAAACTATGGTCAAACGCGCACATAGTTTCCCCGTATCTAACGTGTTCTCTCTCTTACATCTGCTGGCTTATTTTTCATTATTGTTTTATGTTTAATCCAAGTAGAGTTATTTGATTGACATGTAATGCTGTCAACTTGAGAAAATGCTAAAATCCGTATTGTTTCTATATGTTAAACCCTTGAGTAGTGAGCTAATTTAAAATCATCAAAGTCTTATATGCTATATTTGCTTGTCCTCCACTTCTTGTTATACAAATCCACTTAACTGTCAGGACCGCTACAGCGTGTAAGAAGCTTGTACACGAATAAAAAAACACTGTCGATAGCACATACAATCGTACGATAAGGTATTCTCTCCATCTCTGTTTCTTTCCAAACTCAATGTACAAGACACTCTCCGTCTTTGTCTGTCTCCCAGATCAACGTGTAAGAATGCTCTTTTTGAATCACTGGAATTCGCTCGCAAATAGGCGACCGTATCACCATACAGTTTAAGGTTGAATTCTCTAACACATCATTCAATAAATCATTGGGAGGAATCGAATTTTCAAATGACGTTGAGGTAAATGAATTTCTGCCAAAAAATCTTGATATCATTTTTATGGAAATTGTAGAAAACATTCATATGGAATAGTGTTTATGTTGATCCGAGGTTCGGGTGAGTGTTAGACTCCATGATGCTCACCCATAAAACTCCAGAGGAGGGGGGGGGGCAACCCTACGCCCGTGGGCAACAGTTGAACTCCATTTATTCATCAAACGTTGTAGGGGTGATCCAACTAACATGAGTTGGGTAAGCAGGTTACCCAGTGCTGCGTGCCCGTAAAGAGGTGTGTGGAACAGCCGATTACAGTAGTTGGTGGAGACTGTGTCAAAGGCTCGCCACTATCTTTAACAGCCTAGGCATACAGGGGATAACGGTTTTAGGCCGTAAGGCTAGGTACTATAAATGACCGAACTGATACGAGTACTATGGGGAAGAGGTAGCGCCCCTGCAGTCCGTCATCTGCTACAGTTCCCTTTAAACCGAGGTTGTACTCGTGGTGGAAGTGAACCCGCGGTAGTATTTCTTTGAATTTAGCCTGAACCTTTGTCTTTCTTCCTCCTCCGCACCCTCGGGTGCAATAGTCTGAAGCTGGTTTTCGTGCAGGAATTTCGATTCCTCTGGAGGGCGCGGAGCAAAAAGAGTTGCCTGGGCGTTCTGCGCGTAGCGTTTCTAGCGGGGTTAAAAGATCAATGGAAGACTCTTTCTGTGTGGCTAGTCCGGGTTAACCTATTCTTTAGCAATTTCTTGAATCCCTTAAATTAACCAGTAGGTCAAATACTTTTTGAGGCCTTTAACACCATCGTGGCCGCATCAAAGGATCAGAGCATTGAACGTATTACTTCAAATAGATGTAGCATCAACAGTTGCAGACATAAAAATTCATTCGTCGTATTCTTTGATTACTGATGTATATGGACGGTCGGCGCGATCATGGTGCATATGTGGCATCATGCAGCCTTCCACGAAAGAAACAAAAAGATTTTTATATTCTCTATGAAATACCACTGCTTATTTTTTACCACAGCGTTCCTATTGTATACAAACATTGAAAATACCGAACAAATTAGAGTCATCATTGTGTACTCAACGATGGCGACTAATTCAAGCGAAAAGGAAGCATGAATCATCGATCATCAAGAATGGCAAAACAATTAGAAGCCCCCAGATCAAAACAACTCCTTCAGTCATTTTACAAAGCAGCAAAAGCGTACGTTATTCAACGCAAGCAAAATATGAAATGGATGTAGTCTGAAGCAGATGTGAAATGCCATTGCGTTGTGGAAGTCGCGAGAGAATATCAATACATTGCAACCTCGGACGGAATCGATAATGATCGGACTGGATGATGGATTGACACAATTAGCACCGAAACTTCGCAAGCGGCGTCGTCCCCAAATTACCTGAAGACCCATCTTGCCTTCTGAAGTCCCACCCTCTTCGACGACATCCTTTCATGCAATTTTCGAGCGCAATCTATGCTAAAAACGACAAACACCATTAATTATGCAGAATAGACAGATTTTCAAATCAATAACGCATACGGAATCGGGTGAAGAAATTGCGTCATTGAGCCAGTTTTCACTAGTTATGGTTTTACCAGCAGTTAAATCGCAATTCGCAGAACGTCCAAATGATGGATAATGGAAACCGGTTGCTAATGCGGAATAACAACAAACGACCGACTAAATTCTTGAACATTTTAGCGCGAATCTATGAACTCTAGCCATCGATATAGGGCGTCTAATTCACTTGGATAAAGCTAAAAGTGATGTCGTTTTTTTTTTTGACCCCATCATGAAATGCGTATTTAACCATCGAAGTAGAGCTGGCGGATAATTTGCATGCATCATCATCGTCAGGCCAAGACGTTTGCATTCGTATATCCAGAGCTGGTCTCATCCATTGAACTTGACACATTTTTTTATTTGTATCCCATTTTAAGCTACCGGTCATTTTGCGTCTGCGCCCAGATCTTCCCAAACGGTGTGGCACGGCTACGATCGTGATGTATTTGCCAATAGATTATAAAAAAACGTTCAACGGTGTCTCAAAGAGCGACTTTGTAGAAGTTGATTTATGCCGAGCAAACGAATCGCCCAAAGAACAGACAGACATACACGCGTTCGGTTTATAGATTGACATTTAACATGTGTATTTTTATATCGTCTGCTTTAAATTGGCTCAAAGATATTTACGAGGAACGTAAATAGTGTCGTAATGTCATAAATTAAATGTTTGTTTGAATGTACTAAATTACGTCCTGCGCGCGTTTATCTGTATTCCGACATAGAAAAAATACAGCGTTAGATATATCTTGCGTTTATTCTTATTTGAGTGCAACAGCTGTTATTTAATGATAATCAATATGCTGAAAAATTAGCTTCAGTCTCTTCAGTCTTATTCATCAAAAGCCTATCAACCTTTCCTTTACTATGATGTATTTACTACACTGAGTCGAGTTGGAGTAAAGTTATAATAATGGGAATTTTTACAACATATATATATATTATCGAATATCAATATAAAATATAATAAATACGGGGTTTTAGAATGTCATATAGCGTACTAAATACGTAGCATCGCGAAGGAAAGGTTAAATGCCTCTAAATATCCTAATATATAAAGCCGAGCTAGATTTTACTCTGAGGGAGTCTACTCCTTCGTATACAACAATAAAACATTGAGTGATAGAGTTTAAAAGTAAAAAAAATGATCGTCGTCCATTGAAAGTGCGTAAACTAGCAGACATGGCATGCATTTGAAAAAGTGCTGTTTTGACTGAAAATTTGGACATGAAAAAGCTGTGCGCAAGATGGGTGCCGCGTTTGCTCACAATGAAATATCTAATGATGTTTTAATCGAGTGTTTGGCGATGTTTCGCAGCAATAAAGCCGAGTTTTTGCATCAATTCATAACCATGTATGAAACATCTCTATTCTCAAAACCTGAATATAATATCCATGTCCGCTAGGACACGCTCATTCTCAATTTCGAGTGACTACTTGCTCTCTAAAAGTGCGGAGAAACTAGCTAGATTTTGTAACTTAAAATTAGCTAAATTAAAACTAAAACTGGATAAAATAAATTAGTAAGATATATAGATATTTAGGTTTTATGGGTGGCCACTTATGTAAATTAGCCTTTGGAGAGGGTCACGTGATCGTACAGATCATAGAAGGTCTCAGTTATGCTTTTACCATCGAAAATGCAACAAAAAGCAAAGACGAAGTGGCCACAAGGTCTGTGTGTCCAACCCGTCCGCCTTTCGGACCGCTGATACGACAAATGAATGCTTCGCGATCGAACGCCATGTGCGAACATCTTCACACAACATGATTATTTACGTCCGTGAACGGATCTCCACATGGACATTCAAATTTGAAAAGCGAGGATCTTAACTGGGAAGAATCGGCTCCAAAGAGAAAAACAATAAACGGCGTGTATGCGAACTTATTGCAACATTTGAGTGATGACATCAAGAAAGCATTTGGCTTAAAAGAAAATATTGTTTCGTCAAGACAATGCACAAGTTCACACATTTCATTTTCTTTATCTAAGCTTGTAAAAATGGCTAAAAGATTTACCAACAATAACGAGATGAAGTCAGTGGTTGATGTCTATTTTGAAGAAATTGACGGTTCTTACTATAAACAGGGTATCGAAGCTTCTGGGAAAAGTGTATCGAGATGAATGTTGAGAATTTTTATTTTTATTTTTCTGTGTTTCTGTAATAGGTCAAGTACTACAGAAACTACCCTCGTGCAAGAAATATCCCTAAATAATTAAACAGCCTGTCGCTCTATGCAGTTCTTATTTTTTATCAACATTTGCCAATTGTTTTTAATATTGAACAATCGTATAACATCATCGGTAAAACCCAACGATTGCACATTTATATCTAAAGCAACAGGAAGCTTTTTTATCCCATATGCCCGTAGTAAAATACGTCATTCATTTTAGCTTTATCCAATAATAATTCCCTGCTTTATTTTTTTATTGTATTATAATGAGCATATTTATCAGTAAAAAAATGATCATGAATGAATATTTTTTTTGTATATATTGCTATGTTGTTTATATAGCATCAAACCATTGGGTTTGATCTAATGATTTTTATTATTTATGGGATTTTAAAAGCAAGCGCGCCTCGGTTTGGAAAGCTCTGCTTTGTTCCAATGCGAATAGCATATATATGAAAATCTAATAATAAATCTGCCTTGAATGACATTTTGTGGAGAATTTTTATTATGCGAGGAAATTCGAACCGAATGAATCATCTCGCATTAAACAATTATTTTAAGTGATGATGAAAAAAATGTTTCGAAAATGCCTTACCAATTTTATAAATTCCACATTATTCAAGTATCAAATTCACTGTTCAAATAATAAAACAAATGCGAGCGAATTAAAAATTTAACACCCGGATGACCACTGTGAATATTCACTCAATTCGAAAAAAATGATTTTTCTTGCTGTCCACACCGAGACGGTTCGAACGGTCGACTTGTCAAAATTTGGCGCCAAGCCGCACTAAATTCAAATGTCGCAGCGAAGAGCCATAGACAACGAACTAATCGCATTCGAGACAAAAACGAACTGATGAATTTGTGGCGTTGATAAATCTTTCCCCCTCTAACTCGCGCATTACTCGAACGCGTTCACATACGCATACATTTTAAGTGCTATCGAAGCTAAACATTTGCTCGAGCGCGTTTTTCTACATAAACAAATAAATATATTTATAATTAATTAATGAAATTCATTTGCAATACAATTATGTGCGCAGCTTAACACGTATCGTGCCAAGGACATTTTTCAAAAATGACCCACCAGGCCATCATACAAATTTAGTTCTATATTATATATTTATATATAAGGATTATAAATTGTGGTCAAATTTTAAAAAAAAAATTAAATAGAACCTATTTTAGGCCATCAGTCACCGGTGCCCGACGCGGCCTGTGTGGTCCATATGGGATGCAACGCATGTTTTTTTTTTTTTTTTTGTACATATCTTTTTGAATAATACATTGTAATGATACATGATGGTTTATATATTTTTTTTGGATAGATTACATCTTATTTGTGGTATCAATCGCTGACGGTTGACGTAGCGTATTACTTCGCGTACAGATTATTTATTCTATGATTCAAATTTACTTTTTCATTATGAAAAACACAAAAGTCAAACGGCACATAACTATTCAGATATATTTTTGATATGTCTATATTGTAACAAATTACATCGACCTTTTTTTATTACATGAAATATGTCATCTGTGACAAGTTTATTTTAACGATGAATGGAATTAAATGTTTGAAAAGATTTTAGTCTAAGACAATGCAATTGAGAAGACTCTTTTTTATTGCTTTTTAGAACATTTATTTTAATACTATAAACAATAGAGAAGATAATTCCATTTTTTCACTATTTATTCAATAGAAACGATTGTTTTTTACTTTTTTCTGTTCATCCCCCAAATAAAGAGACGTTTTCTATTGGTCTTATTCTAACCAATATTATTGGTTCAAAATATCATGCTTTCAAAGTATAAGTCATACTTAGGCCTGATCCACACTATGATGCCGTTGACGGTTAGATCTCGCTTCGGTCTCGGTCCGATCAAATATTCTTACACAAGAAACAATCAGAGTATTCACACTATCGGATCGTTCCAATCCCGTTTTTTGTATGAAAATATTTGACGGGACCGAGACCGAGATGGAACTGTTACCGGCACCATAGTGTGGATCGGGCCTTACTCTTTGCACATGACTTATTGGCATATTGATCACGGTTCATTTAATGTCAATCAAATCGATATGCTGATCAAGTGATTGAAGGAATAACTCAACGAATATCATCCAGATCACGTTCTTGATCGCCGACAAATAAGTTGGAAATGAAGAGGTTTTTTGATTTAATTATTTGGATCGTCAAACTACACAGTATTTATTTATATTGGAGCAAAGACATTCATTTCAGGCAGAAATTTCCACAAAGTATAATGATTTTGCTCCAAATGATACATTTTGCGGATAATTCCACTGCAAACCCAGAAGATCGGTTAGCAAAAATTCACAATATTTTCGATGATCTCAATATCAATTATAAAAAATATTATGAACCACAAGAATATGTCTGTGTTGACGAAAGCATGATAAATTTTCGAGGAAGAATCTCTTTTCGGCAATATATGAAATCCGCGCCGCGTCGGGCACCGGTGCCCGATGACGATTGTTACCAGTGCTCCGTGGCAGGCACCGGTGACTGATGGCACTCGATTTAGTAAAATAGTCTCTGTGCGCCGTCAGTTACACATTTCACAGTTTTTAATATATAATCTGATAGACATGGTGTTCCTGAACAAGCGGAACACCCGAACTTTTTTTTTAAAAAAACCATATCCAAAAAAACGGTAGGTATATTCCATGTTCTTCTTCTACGAGATTTTTATAATTAAACATTTACAATATACTAATTTAGATGAATGTATGCATATTTTATCATGTTATAAATACGTTTTAGGCTAAAAAAGAATTAAAAAAGTTTGTTAACTCTTTTTTAACCTAAAACTTTTAAACTTTTTTTTTTCGACACACATTATTAGATCATGAACATTATTTGATAGTTTTATAATACAAAACAATAGAATAATAAATTTAAAATAATATATGATTAAAAAAATAGGCTCTATGTATAAGATACTGTATAAATAAATTAAATATTTCTATGTACTATATTGAAACACGCTAAACATAGATGTTGAAAACCATTACACCCCCCACAATACGTTACTGTTTGGTTTTATTCCTTGTAAATTTTCTTCCAATGTTGCAATTTAATTTATAGCACCTGGTGCAGCAACTCATTGGTCACCTCTTTCGGCAATTATTTTCTGCCTATTCTAATTGTACCGACAAGGTGCGTTTGCTTAGCTAATAGTTTATTAGCTAAGTCTAAACTTGTATACCAATTATCGGTACAAACCGTATGACCCTTCCAAAATGATAAGAAATGATATCTAAAATTCATAAGGGTCATCACGACGTGTGATGGCAGTCCGAATTCAGGCATCGGTGCTTTGGATTTCATATATTGCCGAAAAGAGATTCTTCCTCGAAAAGGTATCATGCTTTCGTCAACACAGACATATTCTTGTGGTTCATAATATTTTTTATAATTGATATTGAGATCATCGAAAATATTGTGAATTTTTGCTAACCGATCTTCTGGGTTTGCAGTGGAATTATCCGCAAAATGTATCATTTGGAGCAAAATCATTATACTTTGTGGAAATTTCTGCCTGAAATGAATGTCTTTGCTCCAATATAAATAAATACTGTGTAGTTTGACGATCCAAATAATTAAATCAAAAAACCTCTTCATTTCCAACTTATTTGTCGGCGATCAAGAACGTGATCTGGATGATATTCGTTGAGTTATTCCTTCAATCACTTGATCAGCATATCGATTTGATTGACATTAAATGAACCGTGATCAATATGCCAATAAGTCATGTGCAAAGAGTAAGGCCCGATCCACACTATGGTGCCGGTAACAGTTCCATCTCGGTCTCGGTCCCGTCAAATATTTTCATACAAAAAACGGGATTGGAACGATCCGATAGTGTGAATACTCTGATTGTTTCTTGTGTAAGAATATTTGATCGGACCGAGACCGAAGCGAGATCTAACCGTCAACGGCATCATAGTGTGGATCAGGCCTAAGTATGACTTATACTTTGAAAGCATGATATTTTGAACCAATAATATTGGTTAGAATAAGACCAATAGAAAACGTCTCTTTATTTTGGGGGATGAACAGAAAAAAGTAAAAACAATCGTTTCTATTGAATAAATAGTGAAAAAATGGAATTATCTTCTCTATTGTTTATAGTATTTAAAATAAATGTTCTAAAAAGCAATAAAAAAGAGTCTTCTCAATTGCATTGTCTTAGACTAAAATCTTTTCAAACATTTAATTCCATTCATCGTTAAAATAAACTTGTCACAGATGACATATTTCATGTAATAAAAAAAGGTCGATGTAATTTGTTACAATATAGACATATCAAAAAATATATCTGAATAGTTATGTGCCGTTTGACTTTTGTGTTTTTCATAATGAAAAAGTAAATTTGAATCATAGAATAAATAATCTGTACGCGAAGTAATACGCTACGTCAACCGTCAGCGATTGATACCACAAATAAGATGTAATCTATCCAAAAAAAATATATAAACCATCATGTATCATTACAATGTATTATTCAAAAAGATATGTACAAAAAAAAAAAAAAAAACATGCGTTGCATCCCATATGGACCACACAGGCCGCGTCGGGCACCGGTGACTGATGGCCTAAAATAGGTTCTATTTAATTTTTTTTTTAAAATTTGACCACAATTTATAATCCTTATATATAAATATATAATATAGAACTAAATTTGTATGATGGCCTGGTGGGTCATTTTTGAAAAATGTCCTTGGCACGATACGTGTTAAGAGGTCGTGATCCATAGCCGTGCAATCTGCAACAATGGTCCCGACCCGCGAATCGGCAGCGATGAACGACGGAACACGTTTATGATTTCATTAGCTCGGTGATAGAAGTCGAAATGAGTCGAATGTCGAACAATCGGCACGACGTATTAGGTTGTCCCATAAGTTTCTTTCGCAAATGAACACAGATCTAATCATAGCCATGGTTGAAGAAAACCCGCGACATACTGTTTGCGAAATAGCTAACAAGTTAGAAATTCCACGAACATCCATCCATAATTATCTGACAAAATTGGGCTACATCAATCGTTCAGATGTGTGGTTTCCTTATGAGCTGACTGACTCAAATAAACTTCAACATGCGATCTTCTTCTCCAATGACATAATAGCCAACCTTTTTTGAAGAGACTTGTCACTGGAGATGAAAGTTGGATATTAATATTATCACACAGTATAATAACTTAAATTGAGCAAAAACAATGATATCCTTTGACATATATGCAGTGTTTGGCACATGACCGATAAAATTTTAGGGGGCTAGGGATATATTTTGCTATTTTTTACACATATGCCCTATATTCTAAGTGTCGAAGTTGTCGAAATAGATTTTTTTTATTTACAAAATTTGTTCAAATTGGCCACCTCTGCTTTGTATGCACCACCAACACCTTTTCCTTATTTAAACTGTAATTGTCTAAAGTAGCATTTCCTCTTTTATATTTGCGAATTTTTATTCCTTCAATTAGGATTTCTTTTGTGGGCACCTCTCTCCACATATTCCTCGGCTTGCACGGTCTCCAGATCTGACACCACTGGATTTCTTTGTCTGCGAACGTGCCCTATTCCGTGGCTCGCACGGTCTCCTCATCTAGAGAATTTAGAAGTTGACATTTCTTATTCGTTTGCATATTTTATGTGACTTTGGAAGCTCAGAAATATTTTTTAACCCGATTGCATAAAAAAATGATTTATTCAAATCAAAAATACATTGCAAAATATAAAAAAAACCCCAGTTATTTCGTGCTATTACAATCACAAATCAAAAAGCTATGACAATTTAAAAGTGAAATTTTGGGTATTTTTTTATAATGTTGAAAAATGTATATTTTTGGAGTTATTTGCAACAATTTAAATGTTTTTGTGTCTAAAGCAGTCTCTTAGACCGCAGTCTCCGCACCCTGTTAGAATTTATCCAACGCTGTGTTTCTTATGTAAATACACAAACATACGCGTTCATATTGAGCCATTTGACAACTTATTAAGACCCTTAATATGATTACAACACTATTATGCAGGGCCATAACAAGGGCCTGGCAAAGCAGGCGCCCGCCACGGGTGCAACTGGGCTTGGGGCGCAAAACGTAGAATACCGACCCGGTCGAGAGTCATGCATGGTTTTTATTTTACTCAACCATTCTACTTTATATAAACCAACACTGATTGGCAGCTCGTTTTTATAATATATACTAAGTTCATTATGTTTTAAGAATGGCATCCGATCGCGAGCCGCTCATTCGTCATATCAACGGTCCGAAAATCGGACCGATTGAGCATACAATCCTTATGGCCACTCCGTCCTCTTTTAGGGCATTTTGCGGGATTTTCTACGATCTGTACCATCACGGAAGCAACGTAGTGTCTAGGCACTTTCTATCATAGTATCTTTTTAACACAGTTACTTTTGGGACTGTCTTTGTATATTATTTTAAACCATATATTATTATAGTATTAGTTAACTTTAAAAAATAAATTGGATTTTTGGGGAGTCATACCCTAGTTACGGCTTTGCTATTATACTAGAGAGAACAGAAACTATGCATTTTCATTATGCAGACTTCAATTCCAGCCGCTATTAAATGCTGATGATGTAAAAAGACGTGCGTTAAAGGTTAATGCAACAACGATACGTGTGTCATTGACCAAAACCTTACCTTCAAATTGAGATGATTTAAACGGGAATTTTGAATTTCAAACCGAGGTAAATCAGGATTGAGACGATTTTAAATATTAATACTTATAATCTCCTAAATGTATTGCTACAGTATCCGCGTTATTTAAATCCGAAGCATTATAACAAGATTACAGGATGTAACCCACTACGGCAACATTTCGTCTTAATTTTTTTAAAATATTTTATTGATTTACAGTATTAAATTTAAAGCAAAAGTTTAGAGATTGAATAATGCAATTATTTAATTAAAATCATTTGATGCGTTTGAGAGATCGTTTCTCAAACGAATAGCCCCATACACGATCATCAAAAGCATCGACATTGAAGCTGTTTCTGTCTAAGAAATATAATTTTAAATGTATAACGATTTAAAAAATGTTGAGAATCCCTGCTTTTTTTAATTTTGGATTGGAGTACTTATAATAGAAAATAACAAAACTAACGATTTCCATAAATTATCGTGAAAAATGTCGCAATCGCGTTGACAATTGACCACAAAGAAAATAGCATCTTGATAAATTTAAACAATAAAAATGTATACAATCAAGTCGTCATCGACACGTTTTGGCTGATAACATGATTTATTTTAAATCGTCATATGCCGAAGCAAAAAATTGCTTTAAAAAACGTAACGTCGTATTTAAAGACCATTAACACATTGTGGCCGGCGAACGTTTTCCCATTGTCGTGTGAATGCCCAAGATTGTTTTATTACAACGTCGGCCGGCAATATAGCATGACTAAGTATCGATGGTGGCCTTGAACGATCATGGATATTGACAGAATGGAAGTAGGCGCATTTGAGGACTTCGTTGACGTGATTACCAAGTGTGGTGTTCCGTTTCAAATCACATGATTATAGATCACAAGTATTTCATGCACGACTTTTTGGATGACCTAAGAAAAACGTGCCATCACATGTTGTAAATTCTTGGACGTTACAAACATACAGTGATTCAACTTTCATCGCTAAATTTCATTGCACAAATTATATCTAATGTGTATTTATTAAAAATTGAATCAAAATTTATGAATATATCAAAAGTGTAGAGCCTGCCAGATCAAATGTTTTCAATTTTAGCCCATTTGGTAAACCTTTGATGAACATCAGTTTACAATAGCCTTATATTTGATTAGTAAGTCCCAAATAGATATACACAGTGGTGGATTTAGCACTTGAGGGGCCCTTGGCGCAATTTAAGTTTGAATTTAAGTAATAAAAATCAAAAACTTATAGCAATAGAGTGCAAAAAAATGATCAATTTATTTTTTAAATAATTTCAGGGCCATAACAAGGGGTTGGCAAAGCAGGCGCAACTGGGCTTGGGGCGCAAAACGCAGAATACAGACCCAGTAGAGAGTTGCACATGATTTTTATTCTACTTGAGCATTCTACTTTACATGAATTAACACCGATTGACTCTCTCCGTTTTTATAATATATACTAAGTTGTCTTATTCCTCTTTTCTTCGTTATCGCTCATTCGTCAAATCAGCGATCTGAAAAACGGACCGATTGGACACACATACTAAATTATGCAAAAAGATCTTAATGCTGTGATACATCGCCTGAAACTCGATTAAAAGGACGCTGTTTTTGTTCCATTGTGAGCAAACGCGGTACCCATCTTGCGCACAGCTTTCTCACGTTCAAATTTTTAGTCGATATGCGATGTCCAGCATTTTTTGAAAGGCCTGCCATGTCGCACTTACAGTTGACGGTCATCACATTTTATGGATTTTCTTCGCCATTTATAGGGTGGTTACCTTATTTGGTCGACCACTGCGCTGTTCGTCTTGGCAACTCGTACGGCCTCGTTTAATCTCTGCCACCCAACATCTACTTTTGTAAACGAAGAAATCGACTACCCGAGAGTTAGCTTCGATATCACTTAACGATAACCAGTTTTTTCCATGTTTACAAATTCACCGAGAACGTTCACTATTAATGGCTGCCAAACAAATACTAAAAAACGTAGCGTTTTATAAAGTAGATACTTTTTATCATAGTATTTTTTTAAAATATATACCATCTACTATTAGGACTCTCTTTGTATTTATAATAGTATTATTTAAATTTAATAAAAACAGATTTCCGGGGGGGGGGGACAAGTTAGATACTCACGGGCGCTTCATACCCTCGCTTCATACGCCCGTGGCAAGTATCTAACTTAACGCCCCCGAGCCCCACGAAATCCAATGAATTTATTAAAGTTAATAAATTCTAATATAAATATATAAATATATTAAATTATAATGTTTGATTTAAAATAATATACAAAGATAGTCTCAAAAATACTCGATCTAATGTATAGATGGCGGTTACTGTTGTAAAAAAAATACTATGATAGAAAGTGTCTAGATACTACGTTGCTTCCGTGATCATACAGATCATAGAAAATGCCGCAAAACGCCCCAAAAGAAGACGGAATGGCAATAAGGTTTGTATGCTCAATCGGTCCGCTTTTCGGACCGCTGATATAACGAATGAGCGGCTCGCGATCGGATGCCATACTTGAACATAAGTCATAGGCGATTAAATCGAACTATTAGCTTATATGAATGAAATATAAATATTTAGAAAAAATTAAAATATTGAAAATTGATGAAGGTATGGCAGGTTAAATAAGTAACACTTATTCTGGCGGACCCGTTGATTATATAAATTCATTTAAACAGCTTCTATATCATGAAACAATGCATTGAAACTAACCATTAATTAAACCAATAAACTGTTTCGCAATAACATTTTAATTATTTATGTCAATGAAATTACACATTGTTAAAGATGTAAAAATAATATTTTTAATAATGATTTTATGCTAATGAATATTCATTTTATATAACAAGAGGCGGATCTCTTTAAGCATTTTTTCAACGACGACGTTAAATGAAGTAAAAATGTTATATCTTTAGTAAATTGTAACGAAATTTGGAGTTGCTATAGACATTTTATTACCGACGATGAGTTAACATTTATGAGAATTTATGACAATACATTTAAATATAAATATCGTTAATAAGTGATGCTATTTGTTGCCGACAATTTAGAATAAAATCCAACAGTACTAACGTATTCTAATAAATACTTATTGTATCTATGGATCGTTAAACATCGAGATCACTGTTCAAATTGATTTAATTTTCTATTTTAACGTACACCAACTTTAAAGTATACAAACATATCTTTTTCATTCTATATCACTAAATGTTCTTGCAATGTTAGACAATATGGATTATATATGAAAAATTCATCACACTTTTATGCCGATGAACAAATTGACTCGCTATATAAAGTTTCTGGTACGGTAAGGCCTTAAAACATAAAATATACATTCACTAACACAAATTAACTAGCGTCACAAACTCCTACATCGTCTTATCATATCAAAAGAACTTTTTATATAATTAAACGTATATTATTCTTAGTTCGCAAATGTATAATTCATATGTTTACAAAACAATTAAAATTGCAATCAATGACATTGTGTAATTAAATGCGTTGATTTTGCACTTCTATACTGACTTTCCGTGAGCTTCCCGTGCATTTTTGTCAGCGTTATTTGATTCTGTTATTTTAAACGATGAAGGTTATTGTGATTATGGATGAAAATATTTACATTGGCATTATTTATGCTTATCAACGTTTATTTTAACTAAATGCATTTACAAATTTAAAGAATGCGCTTAGTCGCGTTTGCGTCAGCATTTAAATATAATCGTGTACGGCATTAGTTTGAAATTATTATTTTTTAGCATTTTGCTAATATATCAATGTGGATAATTTGATGTGAATGTTTCGTTAAATCTGGATTCCGAACAGGGAGTTATTAATATTTGTACGAGAATAATGAGATACGTTGATAGTCCTCCGGCCATCTAAAACATAAATATAAGAATAATTATTTTTGATAATCACATCAGCATACAAAGATCATATTCAAAATACTAACTATAAATATAAGCGAATTGTTGACATCGAATAGTCCATATCCACTGAATTTGGGTTTCCGTTGGCTTAAAACCACGATGAACTGGTTAAGCTATAATTCATAAAACACGAGATTCATCAAGAATTTATGTTCATAATTGATAGCTTCACATTGATAAAATACAAACCTTTTTCAACATGCATTCGTTCGATTCTTCAGGTATCATTTTCACGACTGATTTTGTTAAGATATTTGCCTGGAACGTTAATTAAAACGCGTTAAAACAAATCAAACAATACAACGGGTCTTTAAAGATTAGTCGACGTTCAATGTTACCTGTTCCACGCAATTATTACAAACGATAATGGTCCACAAGAAGTTGAACGAGTGTATAAGACATTGATACACAGAGACTATCAAGTAAGCAAACATTTCATAAGAATATTCACCGTGCATGAACCACAATATTAATTTCAATATATAAAACATATTCATTCCGACGGAGAAAAAGGCAACTATAACCACTATTAAAATTTGATATGTATGCTTTGCGTTTAAAAGATCGGTCAAATCGCATATGGTATTGTAGGCTATCATTATTAACGATATCTGATCCATACATCTTTTGCTTTTTACGTTTAGATACAAGTCAACGTCGTCGTTATTGTTAAAAACAATATTTTTACGTGGCATCGTTCTGTTATTTATATTCATATTGTGAATCAATTTGTTCAATTCCTTAAATTTGATTGTGGAAATTCTCACCAAAGAATTAAACAATAAAATCATCAGCATCACAGTAATACCCGGTGCGCTAGAGATTATTATTATCAATATCGAAGAGCGTATACGAAGTATAATTCTCGTTGTAAAATATATAAAATGAACAGTTTGATAGACAACAACTATTACAGCGTGATACTTGGTTATCTGAAAATAGTCTTGTGATATTTTCAATTTTGTAAACACCACATCAATCGCCTTCAACATATTGACCTTTTTTAACAGGGCTTCTTTTTGTGTAAAAATTTTATAAAAATACAAACACATCAACGAGTAAATCATTATTAAATATAATTTATCGCTGGTCTGCAGTATTGGCCTTCCGTAGACTGAATACTCTTCTCCCTGCGATAGCACGATGAATACACACGTCGAATAAAAGCTCATTGAAATCAATATGATGGTAGTGTATAGAATGCTTAGTTTAATTTCATATTTTTCATTGTTATACGTGAGATAAAATGGCAGCAATCCAGTTACGTTACCAATTAAAATCAACGGCTTTAGGGTTCCGAATAAATCGTTAGTTTTGAACAGTGATTTTAGAAATTTATCCATTTTACACAATTCAATCACTTTAATAAAACATATTCTAATTTGATCTGTTGAAATATGCTGATGGAGTTACGTGTGGTGAGTTACCCTTGTATGATTAAATGGCTAATGAAGCCAAAAATATCTCATTGATAGATATTTGCTATACAACGAGGTCGAATTGGGCAGTTTTTTAAAGAATATTAAATTGAGACAGGACATGATATCAAACTTTGAAACCATTTTACTTAATAATATATAACAGTCTTTCATAATTGAGGATCATAAACGGGATTTGTGTCAATTACAGTGCTGATGATGGTCCTCTCTGATACGCAGTGTGAAGCGCTTCTACTAATGGAAGGCTGGTATCAACTCTGCAAGCGATGTATCTAAAGGAGCATTTGCTCGACAGTCTTGTTTCTATTTTTAACTCATCTAGGATAGATGAATTGGAGCTTCTGCCTGTTCATGCAATTTTCAGTATACGTTTCCAGCATCCAGGCTCATATTTGTTGACAAAGAGTAGACATTTATTTTGTCAACGTGACAATAAGCGTTGTCTTTAACTTAATGTAAGTTGAACCGATGGAAATTCCACAGTTTTCCAGGGCTATTTCCATTATGGAGATTTCATATATGTTGAAGATATCTGATAAGAAGAATCAGTCCTGTCTGACACCCTTTTGTGTTTGAAACGGTTTGTAGACGCTATTTGAAACGGTTTGGGGACACTATTTGAAACGGTTTGGAGACGTTTGATTACATTAAAACAACACATATAAAACAAGAAAATACCAATTTTTATGTTTTCCCATAAAAGGATAATTTATTTTATGTAGTTTGAGGCAAAATAATAAATTCTTTTAATGTCAATTGACAAAATATTAATAATAAATTATTGCAATTTAAAACAAAATACTTATGATCTAACATTATATTATATATTATAGAAGCGGTGATTTGAATTAGTGATATTTTAAATATTAACATAAATATATATGAATTTATTAAATTATTAAGAAAAATATTCTTTCCCAATCCATGCATGATGTGAAAAGTAATTACGTTGATTGACCGTTGGTTTCATATTTTCAAGTAACGTAATACTATCAAAACATCCCTTCTAATGGAATTATTTATTTTGTAGACCGAAAAAGTACGGGCTGTGTATATTTGTCAGCAATTACATCGTTGTTTTTTAAAATTACAACCAATTCAATCAATTGTTTAAAACATTTTGTCGTAAAAAGATTGTTTTATCGTCAAAAACAATATAACAAATTTAGTAAAAGTAAATTTTCTTATAATATAATAATAATTACATAACTTTATAAGTTAATAAATTTCGTAGCTTAGCTAGATTTTGCTGGATAAACTAGTTATAAAAATAACATTATGTTAGAAGATAAATATAATACAATCATCTGATCAAGTTAAAAGTGTTCTAGTACAAAAACACAACATCTTAATTAATTTTAATACTCTTAGATTATTAATTTAAAATCTATTTTACATCAAGCAGTATTTTTATGGATCTTACTACACATTTTACATAAGATATATGTGCAGGAATATAGGTCTTAGTTAAGTTTGGAGCGTTAAAAATAGAAGTAAGCCACTTCTTAATACAAAAAGCTTACGTTAACATTACAAATTATGTCCCTTTTATAATTGTGAAATTTAAACTTCGATAATTCTGTTCAGATGGACTTCTTAGAAACTCAACAAGGATAATAAAATATGTTGATATTGCTCCAGCAATCTAAAATAATATTTTTTAACTAATGTTACACATTTATTATGAAATGAAAAAACTACGTTGAATGTAAGAAAAAGCTTACTGTAAACAATAATGAGTTGTTTACGTTAAATAATCCCACAGCTGTAAAAGATGGCATCCTGTGCATTAGAATTATTGAAAACTGGTTAAGCTGCAATCCAAAAAATATTATTTTTTATACTTATACAATATACAAGTAGTAATTGAATACTAATATATAATACCTTCACTAGAACATTATCACCTATTTCCTGTGTCATCACTCTAATCACCATCGTTGCAAAATCTTTAGCCTTAAAAGGAATAAATGCATATAAATAAATTATTAAATAAGGTATAATAAAAAACTATGTTGTTATTACCGCATTTTCACATTTTGAACAACTCAAAACAGTCCAAATAAAGTTAGTAAAATGCACAGTGCATTGAAACAAGGACGTTATCAGAAATGCCACTAAATGCAAAGAATATGTTCCATAATAGAAACAAATTGATCCTTTTAATATGTAAAATATGTTGATTGCAAACGATATAAATGCCACTAATATAAAAAGTGTCATTTGTAGAGAATGATTATCGTTCAATAAATCAACGAAATCACAATTGCCATTGTAAGCTTTCATCATCAGACTAATTCTATCGTTAAGATCTCTTTCTTTTGTGTACATAAAAGCGTTAAACGAATTCTCGCCATGAATAAGAAAATGTTTATGTGTATAAAAATTATGTTCCTCATGAATGACTAGCATCAACTCGTTTAACTGTCGATATTTCAACGTAGCGATTCTCACAAACGATGTAAAAATGATCACGGATAGCGTCGTTGTGAAACCAGGGGTGTTTAAAATACAGACCATAAAGAAGGATGAATTTGGTATGATAAATAATCTAATCGTTAAATACATGCAGTGAACAAATATATGGAAAAACACTATTTTTGCATGATAAATTTTGATTTTTTTGTATTCGTTTTCGACGCTCAAATTGAGGAAATGGTTATCTATAATGTTTAAGAAATTCACCTCCGATATAAGTGATTTCTTCTTGGCAAAGATATTACAAAAATACACACAAACGATACAAAAATTGACTATTATATACAAATTATCGGTATTTTTAAGCAGTGGCATTTCAAATAGAGAATCAACTTCTTCTTCAAACATTGTTATAAAAACGCAAATCGTATATCCGCCAAACGTAAAAAAAAATATCATAAGATACAGTATACTGTGAACGCAGCTATATGGCTCATTTTCCGAGATGAAATGAAACGGTACGAAACCAGAAAAATTGGCTAAGATGATCAACGGCTTTATTGAATTAATGAGACTGTTTGATTCGAATGCCCATTTCAATCTATCAATTAATTTTGCCATATTTATATCAAACAATGAATAAAAGTAAACGAACAGTATCGCGTATACGAGCTTAAAAATTGTCAATGAAAGAGAACTGTATTGATGCATTCATTTTATACTCGCATTAAATTAATCAGAAGCAAACTAGGGAAGGCGTTTAAAAATTAAAATTGTCACGCTGATCCACGTTAAGAATTCCAATTATTTTCCAATCACTATACAGTGTCATCGCTAATATAAAAGTAACATAATAAATCATTTCAATTTATTAGATAAATGTATTGTATAAAGAAAAATACAAAATCTATTCAAATATCATTTTATTTTAAAAAATTATAATGCGATTCTGTTGATATGAAATAAAGTAGATTTACAAAGAAATTAATGATACATTGCAGGCTTTAATATTGCTTATAATGGCAATAGTTTTAAGTGCATTATTAAAGAAAAAGCTTAATATCAAAATGAATGCAAGGATTTTTCCAATATCATTAATGTGTATTAGTATCAAAGCAATAAAACAATTCCTATTAAGTACATTTGATACAAAAACTAGCATAAGATGGAGAATATATATTTATTTGAAAGATACTTTACTACTATGATAATGAATGCAATTCTTGCACTAATGCATTAGTACTAATTGTATGAATGAAATACATTTTTGCATTTATTTATATTTTTTTATGTACAAAAGCAAATATTCATTCATTGTATTTTTGGATTCAATAAAAGGAGAGGGGCGGGGGGTGATGGAAGGTGGTGGATCTCCAGGCGACGAACTTCAAAGACGGTGTCTTCTCTTTAACATTTTATTGTCCCCACTTCGTAGAGGCTGCGGTTGTGAGGCGTAGAAGATGTCGACAGTTGAAGCTCGGGGCGGGAGAGATCTGTTTTGAGCCGAAGCTCGCTAGTCGAGTCGGACCTCGACTCGAAGGTGTTCTATCTGGTCGAGCCGAAGCTCGACCCGAGGCGGTCGTCGAGCCGAAGCTCGACTTCCAAGGGTCCGAGCCGAAGCTCGGTCCCCAAAGAGTGTACTGTATGGTGACCCGCACCTCTTTTACACTCGGCTAAATGCTCACCTTCTCTTGTAGCGATCTTTCTGGAAGCTAATTTCATTGCGTTGTTGTTATGGAATTTTTTATGGTAATTGTTGCTACTCTTATTACCAGATTGTTATGGTGTTACGCTTCGAGTACATTCGATCATTGTCGCTCGATACTAAGGAATGCTAATTGTACTTCCAGAAAGGTCGATCATTCGATGCTTTTATAAACAAGTCATTAGTCGTAAAGACACGTGGATTGATGTATCAGACTTTGCTGATGATTTTGAAACGTTTTGGAGTGATTCATTCAGCCGAGTATCGTCACGCTTTTGTAAAACCTTTCCCTTAAAAGGGAAATTGACAGGCTTGCACGGCAACCTCGTCTCTTAGGTTGGGGATTTCCCAATACGTTTTTTTTCCACGTTACAATCATTTAAAAATGTTCCATAAAACAAAATAGATAATAATCAGGGGGTTCGAGATACGGCGAGTATGGTGGATGCGACAAGATGACCCAAACAGGATTCCCAGATTTTTTCACGCCTCAATTTCCCAAGATAAGGTCACACAAGAGTAATGGTGCGATTTTTCATCATAGCTTCACCAAATCATTAATGATAATGCGTGGCGGTTGGTGGGTTGGAGAGTCGATGGTGAGACAGCGCGGTTGGTAAGTCTTTGGGGATGGTTGGCGGGACTGCGGGGGTGGTTGGCGGGACTGCGGAGCGGTTAGCGCGATGGCAGGGTGGCGCAGTCTTTGGGACGGTGAGGTGGTGTAGTCGGTGTGGCGTTGGCGGGGCGGCGGGGTGGTGGGGCAGCTGGGCGGTCGGTGGAGCAGAGGGGTGGTGTAGTTGAAGGGGCGGTCGACACGGCGCCGCTGACGGCGAGGCGGTGGAGGCGCCGTTGGCGGAGGCTCTAATGCGCCGCGGGCGGAGGCGTTGGACCTAAAGACCTAAAAATCAACACACTATACGAACAAATCAGCAATCTCTCCACAAACTACTTCAGACGCCACGATAAAAACTCTCCTCCCGCTTTCCACATCATACCCAACTACAACCACAAGAAAAGACTACACCAAAATCGCCTCAGAGCTATAATAGAATCCGACACCAGCAAATACAACTCCAAAAAAAGATGCAAAATTTAAACACTCCCACAACATATCGATCCTCCCCCCCCCTCCCCATCCAAATAACTCAACACACCCCAATCTCAATTACCAGTGCAAAACTAATAAATGTAAATACCGCGAAAATTAGACGTCGAAAAACATTAAACATTTTAATATTGTATAAAATCATATAGAAATGTGAAGATTAAGTGCATGCTAGACTTAAGTCAGATGTTAGTTTCTTAGTAGTCAGTAAGTTAAATTTAATCTACTAATGCTACTGAAATTATATAGTCACCATTTAAAAAGAAAAATGACAAAAGTCAAAAAACATCAAACACTATCAAACAAAAATTAAATCACCAAAGACTCCTACACAACAAAAAAACATACTCCAAATATCCAGATTGCAAAGAAAAGGGATCCAATCACAGCTCCAAAGCAATCATCGCATAAAACGTAAAAAACGTAGTGCACAATCAGTCGCCGACGGACGCCCAACCTCTACGCCTGCACTCGCTGGCTGTGCCCCCCCCCCTCCCTGCGCACCAGGAGCCTCGTTACGGCATTGATTAATGGTACACGAACCTGTAGGTAGTACCACGATTAAGCGGTCGGACTGGTGATGAAAAATCATGTCAAAATGGTTGGCAATTGTTCCATAAAAGGAATTTCTAAACACTACCTCAAAAAAATGATACACGAGACTCTCGCAGACGACTCGTGAAATATCCGTTGACAACTCTTCTGCTTTGCAATTTAATTGAAAAACTATGCATATTATTTATGATGACATTTAAAAAAATTGTTTATGAATTTTTGGTCACAAATGGACGCGTTTATTTCTTGGGCAGCAATCGAAAGAGAGGGGAATTACCGTGTAGGCTCTCGCTCGACGACCAATTTCAGGGATGGCAAACCTATTCGCACGTGACCGGCCGTCATATATTTCGATTGTAAATAATAATTAGCATAAATTTGATTTATTGATTGTAAATAAGCAGTGCCGGGCGACAAATATACGCTAAAACACATTCAAACGGTCCTCCATCCTATTCAGGTGGTTGACTCTAAAGGGGTCATTGACAGGCATCTTCAATATTTATTATATAAAATATATATTAAAGAAAAAAAGAGACTGACATTATTTTTGTCTCTGTTCGACGCCGCTACGCATTTGTGCGTAAAAAAGAGATGCACGATCGCAACGGTACAAATTATTTAGACCTGTGGCTCTCAAAAAAAAAAAAAATATATGGGATGCTCGCGACGCATCCGTACAAATAATGTGTAACAATTATAAAATCGTGCAAACAAAAAACGACACAGCCTTGGGAATTTTGCAAGAAAACAAAACAAAAATCGGTTATACACTTCATACATTTATACCGCATTTTGCGGGCGATTTATTTTATTGCGGGGAAAAATTTGCGATTTTACGATGTCATATTTTAGTTTACAATCGTGAAAAAATTCCGCAACCGTGAATTTATTTGAGTGCAAATATTTTATTCAGTTAAACAAAGCATCGCTTTTTAATTCAATTTGTACCTGAGTAAGATTGAAAGTATGGTCATTGTTCTCATTAATGTTGAAATATATTCTTATTAATTAAAAAAAAAGTTGAGAGCCATCGGTCGTATATATTCAAAACACAGGTGAAAAAGAAACATAGCTTCTTCTCACTTTTCTGCGTATGCGAGAAAAGAGTGGAAATCCTCACAGCAAGCCAAGTGAGTCAGTACAGTGCGAGTACAATGTAACTATTATTTATTGAATATAAAAAAATATTTATTAAAATATCAATTGGATTAGTTGCATTCTATGCATATAATTATTCTTTAATTTGTTTCATGCAGTGTTCGCCAGAAGTGTTGCCAATTTAAGCCATCATAGTTTTGACTATTTGTTCGCTTGGGTGTGGCCTCTCAAATAATCTTGATATTCTTGTTTATGATTGTGCCTTTTATTATGATTTTAGGAAATGTAATGTGGGCCAACCCTAGCCGAATATCGGGGCCCAGTTATCTTCGTCGCAAGCCGGTCGCCACATCTTCTTCTTCAGCCCCTCCGGCATGCGACGGTATCCTCTGCGCGAGTTTTCCGACCTTCCCACGACTGCCACGTCACTCGTAGCGTCGGCGGGAAGGACTCAATAGAAGGGGGGGGGGGGAGATGGATCTCAAGTCGATGAACTTCAAAGACAATGCTCTTCTTTTCAACATTTTTACTAGCTCCGACATGCTGCGGCTACGAGGCGTAGAAGACCTAATCAAGAATCGGAGGCCGAAACTCGAAAATAGAAGCCCAGAGCGGGAGAGATCGATTCGGAGCTAAACCGAAGCTGGTCTCTCTAGTGATCCTCTTCTCCTGTAGTGATCTTTCTGGTAGACAATTTGATGGCCCAGTTATTAGTGGAATTTTAAGGTAATTGATGCTGCTCTTGTCACCTTCTGATGTTATTGTGCCACGCTTCTTTTTTTCCCAGTGGGAGGGGAATCTTGCATAAGACACCTCTCGTGTCAGATTCTTACTGACTAAACCCCTCCCTTGTCCTTCTCTGTCCCCCTGGTATTGTTTATCACATTGCTTCAGAAGAGTAGGTAGTCTGGTCTTAGGTAATTGGCCTTATTCTAGTGTTGGAAAACCACTCTGCATCTCTCTCTCTCATTGCCTTCTCTCTTCTGAAATCTCGCCAAAGGTCCCAGTTTTTCTTGCTCACCATCATGCTGTAAATCATGTTTTCAGCGTTGAGCTGTGCTACTCCGAGTGCTTGTTTCAGCGTATTTCTTTGAGGTGTCCGAGCCTCACAATAATTGATGGTGTGTTCGGCATCATCGACCTCCGCTTGGCAGTGGTGGCACGCCGCGGATGCTTCTTTGCTGATCCGCTTCAGGTACGCACCAAAACATCCGTGTCCAGTGAGTACCTGAGTCAAGCGGTAGGTCGTTTCATCGTGTTTTCGGGTTCTCCACCGGCTTTCGACCGGGATAAGTCGGTGGGTCCACCTTCCCTTGTTGGACTAATCCCATCTCTGTTGCCAGTCTTCCCTCAGTTTCTGGTCGTGTGTGGTGCGTTTTTTAGGATCTTCGTAGTTCAAGGCCCTTTTATTTGCATGGAGGTCCAGCGGGAGGATTTCAGCGATTTCAATCTCGATTTCAATGATTGTGAAGCTTGAACACCCCAGAGAAATACGCTGAAACATGCACTCGGGGTAGCCGAGCTCAACGCTAAGAACATGGTCTACAGCATGATGGTGAGCAAGAAAACGCTGGGACTTTTAGCGAGATTTCGTTGAAGAAATTATGAGCGCCAAAGAAGACAGCGAGAGAGAGAGAGACGTAGAGCGGCTCTCCAACACTAGAATAGGCCAGACTACCTGCCCTCCTGAAGCAATGTGATAAACAATATCAGGGGGACAGAGAATAACAAGGGAGGGGTTTAGTCAGTAAGAATCTGACACTACTTTGGGATTAAACTCAGGGTGTCTTATAGAAAATTCCCCTCCCACAGGAAAAAAAGCTTTATTCACACTGCGCGGTCCTAAGAGAAAATTGCAAATATACAAAACATGCGAATATAGCATCTATGTTTAATTCAATTTAAAATTAACTTATTATTCAAAGGACTAATTATTTATGTTTTGTTGCCAGAAAATATTTTCATAAGTAAAGTCGGTTTGTTATATTTAACAGGAATGTTTGGAAATATAAGTAAGAGTTTTTGAATTTTTACTCGTGAGGTTTAAATTCCTTCAAATTAACGGGTGCAGTAAACCTAGGGTCAATTTTTTTTCTTATCTAGAAATAAACATTTTTAGATCCAACACATTAACGAATATACTCGTAGAATAGTTAGTACAAAACAAATGGTACATTCATTTTGTGATCAGTCTGTGATATAACAGTTGATGATCAGGTTGAAGGTTTGCAGCAACAGTAGAAGGTCGCAAGCACTGGGGTGGGTGGTGGCTAGTGTCTGCTGGCTGCTCTACATCAGACACTAAGCATCCTTATCACGAAATAAGGACGAACAACTCATTGTGTATTGTTGCAAAGACATCTTCTTTTTGTTCTTTTTGACTGACGTGTGCTGTGATTGAAAATTGAATAACAGTATTTTGATTGCCCGCCTGTTAAAACTGCCTACGTAAGTACAGAATTTATTCTAATTGTAATAAGTTTATAATTTAAATACAGTAAATTTCAGCAGCCAGGATTTTATATCAAAGCATTCCAATTGTGTCAGAAGTTTCTTGATGCGATTTATCATAGCGTTTTTTTTTTAAATTCAAATATAAATTTAAAAAAATGCAATATTTAACACACGGCGGATGGACTGTCAATTTGAAATGTGTCCGTTTTTGGGATGAGACCATTCCGAATTGAGCCTTCCGCTCGGTGCATTCATCGATTTGCTATGCATTTTTTTGTCGGATCATCAAGTCGTCAATTGTGTATGCTCTTTAATGTTAAATAATAGTTTTAAAGACGACTCATGAGTCCATTGGCAATGAATAAAACGGGTTGAAGAAACTCGCTCGAATAAATGAATGAACAACCATATACCACAAGCGATGATTCTAATGCATAAAAAAGATTGCACGCTTGAAATGTTTTTTAGCAACATGTGGGGAAGACCTGCACACTTGCATCGTTAATTAAAATATTGATGATGGAGCCAATTTCGAAGAGTCGTCGTGCGGAATAATGCACAAGAGGCTTCCTGTTTCGTTTAACATTCGTGCTTATGACCTGGTCTCCATTTCTTTTCTGCCTTGAGCTCAATCTCTGAACTCTTCCAGATCCGATGATTTCTATTCCCGGAAATGCTTGATCATTCATATTGCTACACAATGATTTCGAATCGAATTCCAACTTGTGAGTAATTTCTTTGGCAAATTTCACTCGTCTGACGTGTTTCTTATCTGACTTAAAAATTCCCAGTATTGACAGTGGACCTTATCTGCTAAATCTAGGACCTGTATTGTGTTTTAATGCTATCTAAAAAGCTTTGCAATTTGTAGGAAATGCCTTTAAAGTCATTCGTTTTGTTGCAATACCTAATTTTTTTCGTCGTCGAAACAAAAATACTTGCTAACATTATTTAGTAGAGAATCCAATCCCGAGCCAAAATTTCGATCAGTCCCGGGATACCGGAACCGGGATTTTCAATAGTTATAGAAATTAAATTGATTAATTTGATCAAAAATTACTAATAAGTCCATTTGTTCAAGCATTGAGTGTTTCGTCATTTAGTCTGGATCTGATTTTGAAAGCCAAGCAACTTGCTGCTGAAAATGCACGCTCAGCTTCCACACTCGGTGGAGGTATCGTCATCAGATATTTAAATGCTAGTTCGAGTTGATGACCGCGTGAACCTCCATTTTCGTATAACACCATCAAAGTGACTGATAAAATTCCTTTCTGCCAAGACACGGACTAAAATTCGCAAAATTCCCGATTTCCTGACAAATTATTTTTTTCGTCGCTGCAGATTAACACTTATACACTATAATACTTTGACGTGATTCGTAATTATATTACGGAGGAATACACAAATTCTGAACCCCGTATCTATTATATTTCATATCGATATTCCCGTTATTAGAGTCGAGGTGTAGTAAATACATCACCGGTAGGGAAAGGTTAATGTATAGCAATTTGAAAAACATGTATGTACTGTATATATGTATACATAGATTAGACAGTTACTGCCCTAGGCGTCGCCTAAGCTCCCCAATTAGTAGTTAAGCTACTGTTTCCAAGCGTCCAGATTTCGGTGGGAATGTCTCGATTTGGTAGCCTTCATCGTGATGATGAGGTGTATGATTTCTGTTAGATAAAAATTTCCTGCTTATTTTTGGGTTTTCATTCTCATTAAAAAGTCATATCTTGGAATTCATCCTGTGAATATAAATGACGTTCTGAGATAAATGGATTAGCAATTGGAAGATTTATCATGCCCTTCAAAAATGCACGTAGGAAATTGCTGAAATTGCACTTTAAGCCAAATTGAAAAATATTTTTGTGCCGTTAATTCAAACAATCAACATGTCAACGTACTTTCGTTCAAATGTACATAGCATTTTGCTAGAGGATCCTAATTGAATTACATCCAGATTATTTTGGTAAATATGAGCAAGAGTGGAAAATATTGTGAAATATTTATTCAACTACAATAGAAATTAATTGCAGAATTGTATTGAAAATCATCAAAATCATCCCATCTTAAAATCGAGCTTTAACACTTTAGAGTCCGGGCGATTTTCGCAAGAAATCCATAAAACAGTTTCGTAAAATTGATATAATTCTTAAACCAGCCGATGGATTAAAACGAAATTTCAGTGATGCCTACATGAAAGCTTACTAAAACGTTACATGCAAAAAAAACAGTAGTTTTTAATATTTTGTGCGTTTATCAGCGCGATAAAATGCAAAAAGTTATACTTTTTGACTTGAATTGTATGAACAAACATTGATTAAACGCACAAATAAAACATAAGGACAATATTCAGTCAGTTCATCATTCTACATAATACATTATATTTTAAAGAATTACATATTTTAACGTATTTTATGCCGTATTTGTATTTTTTTAAAGTGCAATTTGCTATATTTTTCAGACAAATTTGCATATATTTTATACGATTAAAATATTAACACATGTGTGTACTATCAGCCCTTGATAGAAATTCAAATCTATTTCAAGTTCGTACGATATTTTTTCAACCTAAAGTTATCTCGGGCACCGACTGTAAAGTGTTTTAAAATGATCTGATGCCTTAAGTCTTCAGTTATGAGGAATGTAAGGATTTTCTTGCCATTTGAATGATTTTGCTTTCATTTCTTCATTTGAATTTCAACGGTATATATATATATATATATTGGTCACGGTCATGGAAAGTCATGCTGATCTTTCAGTTTCCGAAGACAATGCAGAGTTGTAATACCCACGACAAGTTATTCAAAGAAGTTGTTTTATGGACTGGACATCCCAAAGTATTTCAGGCTAGAAACAACAGTAAAAATATTGTAACGCGCTTATGAACAAGTTTTATTTCGCAGACGACAGAAAGCTCAAAGATTCATGGTAATTTTTAACGCGCAAAATGCGTGAGTGGACTTTTAAGTTATTCTGTTATCAGGCGAAAACGTATCGCGAAGAATTAATATTATACATCTTATGCTATAAAATTAGCTCAAATTATTTTCTTAGATAGATATAATGAGTGAATCATCTGCTGATTTTTTGCTTTTCCTGTATATCACATATTGGTTTGACGTCTTCAAGAAGTTTTTTGGTTAAGGACTATGTAACACAGCATTTTAAATTAGTGATTCAAAATAATTCCAATGAGCAGTTTTCGTTTAAATCTGTTGAAAAGTCAATCCACTTCAGTATAATAATATTATGTGATTTAAAAATACTCGTCCAACAAAGAGAAAAAAACTAATAATTTAATCACCACAATTGTATGTCATCATCATGTAGTTTATTGCAGAACTAGGACCTTACTCTAAGCTAAGTTTAATACACTTATATTATTTGAGAAAGTGTAAACAATAAGTTGGTAAAGTTTTATCGCAATCGAATGAACGGTATGGCAGCGCATAAAATACGAACAAACAAATTTTTATTTTTGTATATTATACTATGCCTATATTACTCGCACAATCCATAGAAATAAATGGACGAAGTTTTATCGCAATCTGATGATCGGTATGGAAGCGCATTGCATTCGAACAAACAGATATTCATTTTTATATATAAGATTAAATATTTATGGCTATTTTTAAAGAACTCATTTCCATAACTAACACATTACGAACGGGTGCACTTCGACCACATCTAAAGCGGGTAGTCTTTCCAGTATAGATATCGAAGAGTTATAAAAGTTCTTATGCGGATTTTGTAAATTTATGGTCCACAGATGTTTATTAGAATTAAAATTGGGGTTTGTTTCCAGGACACCACTTTCCGGCTATTTGCATATAACATATTATTGGCTTCCCGCACATAATGTGTTAAGATGAGTTTAATAACTTATTTATAAGGTTTTTATATTAAAACATATTTTTCAACGGGCTTCTAAAAGATCTACAAGAAATGCACTAAAAAATAGTTGATCTGGATAAAAAAAATCCCTTTTATCTCGATAATCTTCGGTTCTTGCTCGTTATATCCGTGATGCCTGAATATATCCCAAAATCCTTAATGTACAAATACTATAATATGTTGTATCAAACAACCTATGAGTATTGCCAAAATAGTCAAATCTTATCTTTTTAACTATCCTATGAATAGAAAATGAGAATTTTGAAGAATGTTATTATTACAGAATTCGTACACCTCACCAGCACAATGATGGCTATTAAATCGAGGCATTCCCGCCGAAATCTGGACGCTTGGAAACAGTAGCGTAACTACTAATTGGCGAGCTTAGGCGACGCTTAGGGGCAGTAAATGTCTAATCTATGTATTCATATAGTACAGTACATACATGTTTTTCAAATTGCTATACATTAACCTCTCCCTACCGGTGATGTATTTACTACACCTCGACTCTAATAACGGGAATATCGATATGAAATATAATAGATACGGGGTTCAGAATTTTTATATTCCTCCGTAGTATAATTACGAATCACATCAAAGTATAAAAGTATATAAGTATTCATCCGCAGCGACGGAAATAAATAATTTGTCGGGAAATCGGGAATTTTGCGAATTTTAGTCCAAAGTAGTAGAGGCTTCCAAAATCAGATCCAGACTAGGTGACGAAATATTCGATGCTTTAATTTTACTTCGGTCATTTACTTCAAAATAATATTTGAATTTTTTTAGTGTTTTATTTTTGATCAAATTTATCAATGTAATTTCTTAACCTATTGAAAATCTCGGTCCTGGGATCCCGGGACTGATCCCAGGATGGTCTAATGAAATTCCAATATCCCGGGATCGAAATTTTGGCTCGGGATTGGATTCCCTAACTTTGTTCATAGTGTCCCGTAAAAGATGTGTCAAAAAATAATCATGTCGTGGTCCAGCAATGGTAAATCCAATCGAGATATGGTTTTTTGTCAGTGACACCATTTCATCATGTGTTGGTTGATTGGACTCAACGTTGTTGAATCGAAATTATAAAAAAAGCTCATTTTTCATGTGATGAGTACGAGGCACTGAAATGCAAAATGAAGAGTACATCACCAAGGAATGTGAAAGTAAGACATGCCTACACAATGGTCGGTTAGGTAGTTGTCCTGCAGGTTTGGTGTCCTTGACCGTAACCGTTATTCGATATAACTGTACATCCAACAACTTCTTGTCAGTGCTACGCATTCAAATCCTACCTACGCAGGAGTACTAACCTTGCTGAAGACGCTTATCATTATCTCCAAATCTTGACGGATGGGTTGAGCTTCTCTTTTTTTACAAGAGTCGAAATTAAATCCGTAGTAAATATTTAAATTTACTACTCGGATAAAGAACGTCTCTTTTGAATGAACGGCTGGTCGAATTCCAAGGTGAGTTTTTAATGCACTCAAAAATCACAGCATCCATTCGCCGCTTTGTTTTTAGAATATTCTCAAATTAATTGTCAAAAACGGGTGTAATTTTCATATTGTTTCGCTGTTGCCGAATGGCGCCGTTCTTCTCAGTATTTACCGCTATTCGAATGTTGCTTCATTAACAGAAATATTCAAGCACCATTCAATGGCTGTCAAAGCAGCAAATGCTGGACTCGACCACAAAAGAAGTCAATTTTATTTTTTAGTCCGTTCTAAACTCTGTAAATATGATAAATAGCATTCACACGTGTTGTCGATCTAACGGATTTTATTGAGTTCGAGTATGACCGTTATTAATCGATTAGCAGCATATTCCTCATTTGGATTTAATTGGGATTCGGATTCTTTTTGCATAGCACCAGTTGTCTATGCGGGCTTACGTCATTTGGACTGGTTTCGATTTAATATTAATATTTCTTAGAAATAAACTCTCCAAATCATTTCTATTCTATATTGTGCATTGTTCCTAGACAAATCCATAAATCATAACATCACAAATTTGCAAAATCTCTTTCTTTGACATCATTTTTACATTGAATGCAGCGTAGTGCACAGTCAATGAATACTAAGCAAAAATATTTTACATACATATTTGCTTACTTTCTCGATCTTCATTGATAATCTGTGCATGGTCAATTGCGCTGAACCATCCATTGGAGCTTAAATATAATTTGTGCAAAACCAACAGTAAAAATACAGTATTGTTTTGGACCTCTCATAAGAATTTCAATGGAATTCATTTTAAAATGACATCATTCCATCGAGTATCTAACGTGTTTTTATCGAAAATTTTCATCTTATAACAACAGTAAGAAGCCTTAAAAAAAGTCAACCGGTTCACTAATGGTTCTATACTATAATACTCTATGGAATTTCGATAAAACATTTGTAGAATGGCGTTTTCAATAAAACTGTCATGGCAGGCCATGGTATTTTGGATTGATTTGAGGATTGACTATGGTTGTTCTTATAAGTAGGGCCGTAACGAGGGAGTGGCAAAGCAGGCGCCCGCCACGGGCGTAACTAGGTTTGGGGCGCAAAATGCAGAGTACCCAGTCGAGAGTTGCGCATGATTTTTATTTTACTTGTTCATACTTTACATAAATCAACAATGATTGACTCTATCCATTTTTATAACATATACTAAGTTGTCTGATCTCTCTTTTCTTCGTTATTGCTTAAATATTGGGCCGATTCAACAATATTTTCAATCGATTGTAAAATTTAAACAACCCACCTGATCAATCTTCTTCAGACAACTTCGTTTTGTAGTGAGAGTTCTTAATCGTTCTATAGAAATGTTGGAGTATGGCATTCATTCGTTATGTCAGCGGTCCAAAAAGCGGACCGGTTGGACCTTGTGGCCATTCTGTTCTCTTTTTGAGCTTATTGCGGCATTTTCAGGGATAAATGCATACTCGGGGCCTTCTATAATCTGTTTGATCACGGAAGCCCCTTCAGAGGCTAACCCTCATAGGTGGTTCGCGCCAAATGAGGTCGCGAATGAGTCTAGACTTTCCACCAACCATAAAAACTATATATTTATTTATCCTACTGATTTATGCTGCTGTCTTAGCTATTTTTTTTTAGTTTTAAGTTACAAAATCTAGCTAATTTCTCCCCCGCGTTCAGAGCGCAAGTGGCCACTCAAAGATGAGAATGAGCGTGTTCCTGCGAACATGAATATTACATTTTGGTTTTGCACCTTGCTGTGCACTTTTGTTGAGCGGGTTCGCATGGTCCCGAGTAGCGGGACCAATAAAAAGCTCAGATCAATGGAGAGTCCCCATAATCCTTTGTTTTTGTTTCATCCTGAATTTATGCAAAAACTAGGCCTTTTTGCTATGAAACATCGCCAAATTTTCAACTGAAACATCCTCACGATGCTGTTTTTGTTCAATTATGAGCAAACGCAGCTCCCATCTAGCGCACAGCTTTCTCGTGTCCAAATTTTTAGTCAGTATGCGATGTATATATTTTTTAAAAATGCCTACCATGTCTTTTAGTTCATACACTTACAGTTGTCGGTCATCCAATAATATTTTGTGGACTTTCTTCACCATTTCTGGAGTGATTATCTCATTTAGTTGACCACTGAGCTTATCAATCTAAGATGAACTCTGGGTGACGAAAGTGTTAAAATATTAGGTTTGTCGTGTAGGCGCTGGTGGCACTTAACTAGTTAATTCATTTGCATATAAATATTGGAGCAAAGTTTAACGAGTTATTTTTATTGACGTTTGACGTTTAGCGTCGATTTGAATTTTTGGCCACAAGTCCGTTTAAACGCGTACATATGAACTGTCAAACTGGACGAATTAAATTTACCCATTTTAAGCATTGCGATCTTAATAATAACTGTCGAATGTTGAATTCTCGATGAAATTTTAAATGCGGACGTTCCCATAATCTAAATATGCATACTTATTTAGCGTTTGGGAACAGTTACATATACATAGTTTCGACATTTTACTTACGGATTGCGGTTGTTGAAGTCTCTTTGCGTAACTTCGTGCGGTTTTTCTAATACGAACATGATTTTCCGATGTCATTAGTTTAGTCATCATAACGGCATGCGAAGAGCGTGCCGCTGTTATGAACGGTCGTTAAATTTCTTCTTTCAATATTTTTCAACGACAGCAATGCTCCAAAGCCGTAACCGTGATTTAAGGCTTCGCCCAAATTCTTAAATAAATACATTTGAGCCATGTGCATGAAAATAATTTCAGATAAAGATAAAAATGAGATGAGAATAAAAGGGTAAATATTTGCATGTGTTTAAACTCTTATATCATTTAATAACGCGTAAAACAGTAGCTTTAAAACATTAAATAAAATTACACCACCGCCAAATATAAGATTATCGCTCAATATTCAATTAAATTAATAAATAATAAAAAATGTAATTATACACTATATGCACTGTTAATTATTTGGTTCTGTTGACTGATCAAAACGTGAATTAAAAAAACGATTATGAGATCTAGTCGATTTTTTTATGAGATACATTCGTATGAATCGTTCCACAAACTTGAATATTAGATGAGAATTACAATATTGCTCACGTTCAAGAAAGAGAGCAAAAGGTCAAAGACATTTGCAAATCTGGTTCTTTATTTATTCAATAAATATTCTCACAGAGTTGAAATAACAGATGAAGCTGGAACAAAATTGTCAAAAAAAAATCAGCAATTTTTAATGCATTGTTATAATAATATTTATTTAAAAAAATGTAGTACATCATATTTAAAAATAAAATTAAAAATCTTTCATAATTGATAATGTTTTTGTTTGATTTTGATATGTATATATAAATTGAATTAATCATTTGTACAATTTCTGTTTCAGATTTTTATTAACAAATACGAGACCATACAAATGAACAATGGGTTTTCAAGCAAAAAGTTCGCTCTTTTATAGTTCCATTTTATTCCTGGTACTCTTATCCGTCCGAGACACGACACAAAATATAGAAACAAATGACGTCGACGATGATGATTCAAATCCATTTATGGATATAGCCTCATCATTTTTGCAAGGATCTTTAGCAAATAATAATGCAGGCGGAGGAGGACTCGGTGCCTTGAGCGGCATCATAGGTGGCTTAATGCAAGGGAATAATGGGAAACAACTGGGAGATATGCTGGTTGGTATGCAAAATGGAAAAAACAACGCAGCCGGTGATGTTTTATCCAGTAAGCTATATTATAGTCTCTGTTACAATTTAATTTTAAATGAAAACAGTGTATATGATACCTTCGTCAATTATTTACAGGCTTAGGATCGCTATTCACAAATAAAGACGGCAATTTAGATCCAAACGTATTAGGATCAGTCATAAGCGCCTTTGCGGAGTCTGCGACGTCCAATAACAACAAAAGAGAAAAAGCAACACCGCCGAAGAAAGCAAACACCCAAGAACAAGGCGAGGGACTCGATATGGGAACCATTTTGAATTTAGCGTCGGCGTTCATGGGCCAACAAAATCAAAAACAGCACAACACACAAAACAACAGTCCCATGGAAGACATACTGGGGGCTTTACCCGTACTCTTGAACACGTTCAATTCGTTTAGCGGCGCCGAAGCCGACGAGAGAGCGCACAAACACGCCGGACATTCAGCATTTTTACCGCCGATCATAGAAAAGATGCACATATTCTGGGACCACTTTATAAATTCGGAATTGGGTAAAACCATTTGGAAAAATTCGGGCTTATCCGAAATGACGAAAACGTTCATGGACCAGGACGGAAACGTCGATTTTGAAATTGTGCTAAAATCATTAGAAAATCATTCGTTCAGAAGACGATGGATTAAGACTGCAACCAATTATCTAACTGAATGGGTTGTGCATTTGGCTCATCCGGAAGTGCAACAAAGGTAAATAAAAGACATCATTTATAACACTTAACGCCATAATATAATATTATATGAATTTATATATATTTCTCCACAGATATTTAGCATCAGGTCAATTTATGATAAACGGCTTTTTAAAATCGCAAGGTTTCCCCAAGCACATTCTTTTCCAACCGACTAAATTCGCAGAATCCGTATCAAATCTCGCAAACTACATCCTAATGAAATATCTCAATACGCCCACGGACGTGAGCATATACGTTAAACCGGCCGTTAATTATGTGAAGGTATGTAATTGACTTCAAGACTAAAACCGTGCATTATAAACGAGTATTCATTAAACGACATTGAAAATTGCAGGATTTGATGAAGACAGCCCAGAAACATGGATCGTATTTGCGTAAAGTAGATCAGAATGAGCTGAGTGATAAATTAACAGACACTCTTAACTTGGAGATTATCGAACCTGTTCTTCGCGTGTACAGAGCATACCGCTTTGCAATCAAATCGCCACAGTGTCAAACGCACGTCCTGTGCGTAATTAATAGGCACGATCCTAATGAAAAATTAGGTACGACATCAAATCAAATACAATTTGTATCAACTTAATCGATCAAATTAATAAAATTGTGCTGTTTTATAGGACTACCTGGATTTAAAGCAGGTTTAACAAGATTAAGCAGTTTTGTAGCGTCTGCAGCTTTAAGTTACCAAGGTGGACATGGATTTTGGGATCTATACACAGCTATCCAAGATGATTCCAATTGCCAGGTAAGATATCGTTAATTATTGCATTAAAACGTCATCGATTTGTTTCACGATAAACTATATTCGGTTTCAGGCCCGGTATCCCGCAATGTGCGACGAGTTCCACGAAGAAGAAATCAATGTAACTACGGAATATTACCACAATGAATTGTAGCCTTCGTTCCCAAATTCTGCGCCAGCTTTATGTATATAACTATGAACTTTTGAGTGATATCAAAGTTATCGTGCAATCATATGAAGTTTGATACGAGAATGTGTTTTTTATAAAATTACTGAATGAGAAATTTATTTGTTCGCAAACCATTGATGACTTAATTTTACGAATGTGATAAGGAATTTAAAAAATATTCGAAACTTTACTTTTCTTATGATATTCAAAAAACTCTGTGTATTTATAGTTTATTTTAATTTTATTGTAAGTAACTTAGTATAATAAATTTAAAAATGAACAACTTAGTTTATATAATCGGTATAAAAAAGCATAAAAAATATCCCTATTGAAGTAAAATAAATTAAATAAATTATAAGAGCTATGCGTGCTGATATAAGCGACATAGAGCTGGAAGTATGGTGGTCCAGGGATGATGGATAACTTAATTCAGAATATAGTCGTTGAAATAAATTAAGATGGAGTATATACAGGTATAACATTATGATATTAATATTGTATGATATTTTCATATTAACACATCTTGAGCGGGACGGGTAGTTCCACTCATTTCACAGCCTTAATATTACAGTGGGAAAGGTAGTACTTCTCGACATTTTTATATGGTTATTGTACACTTGGTTGTAATTCGGAAGACAATGTGCTTCAAGTGTTTCTAGGCAATAGCAATAGCTGGGACCGATTGATTCGTTGAAAAATTCAGGAGTAAATGAAAAATCAATGTTTTGTAAATACAATATCGATTAGTCTCCTAACTTCGAGCTAGTTCGTGCTGTTCTTGTGCCTGTTCTCTGACGGGTGGCTAATGGATTTTAATATGAAAATTTTATATATCAATTCCTAAGACTCTGGAGCAGAGTTCAGAGAACCTTCCCGAAGCACGTCATTATATTTGTCGATTGCGACAGCATTTAGACTTCGGATCACTGTCCAAATCATGCATTTTGTATAAATCATCAATAATATCTACTATTAAATGAGCTTTCATTTGAAAAGATAATCAACGAAGAAGAAATATACAGTACATAACAAAAAGTTATCGGCATCTGAAATAGGATCTACAGCATCCTACAAATCAAATCATCATTCGTGGAAAACAAACATATCTAAAGACCACACAATATAAATAAATAAATATTACGATCTAACGAATGAACTAACCAAAATACGTGGTTAATTTAAATGCAGTAGAAGTGGGAACAAGAGGTATATCAGCGAAATCTCTCTACAACCTATTTAAAGGCCACACGATGGACCCGGTACCCGCATGGTGAATCCATGGAATGCTAAGAAGTTTGTCTCGCTTATCACATTTCAATGATTTTTGCCCGCTACGCATAACGATTGCCCATAAACATTAGTCGCTTGAGACGTGTTAAAGTAAATTGGGATTGTTACTAAGAAATAGATTTGATTTGCATAAAAACTATAATTGCAATATAAATAAAATATATACAATATTGTAGGATTTTAAAATAATGTTGAATTTATTGTTACATATTTTTTTAGATCAAATGGCGAAGAAAATATTTATAAATCCAAAGTGTAACAAGTATAGTTTTTTATTTATGTTGCTCATGATTTTGATAGAATTTAAAAGCCCGAAGTATTAATAAAATTGTACGCGAGTATTAAAAAGTATAAATTTCATTCCAATCAAGCAACATCTCACAATAAAATTTTGAAACATCTAATTTTAAAAACAGTGTGTAAAACGTGTTAAAGCCTAATAAACATAAAAGAGCTTTCAAGACATTTATCCTTATAAAATCCCTTTTCTGTTTGTGAAAAGATCGGGTGCTTTAAAGAACGGTTCTATTTCGTATTGTTGAAGATATTTATTTTTTGCCTATATTCTTGCACACCCATTCCATTCCATCCTAAAATATAAAGTTAAGATATACGCGTGTATATATTCAAGAGAAATAAATCATATGCGGATTCTAAAATACCTTAACGCCGGTCCCTTCAATGGCAACGCATGATTGTATTTGCCATGTCCGATCTCTTAGCAGATGTAATCCAAGAGCTTGGGCTATTTCGCTCGCTGGCAATGCTGTAATATAAAATATAATAAAAGATTTGTTGTTGTAATAATATATAATAAAGTCTTAATAATTGCAATTTAATTTAATTAGATTAAAAGAGCAATAAACTCTCGACGTATTGATATTTTTATCTTCTCTTAATCCAATTACGCACGCTATCGAAAGTAATAAATTTGCAGTTTAATATATTACATGATGGTACATCTTGCTTATTTGCATACACTAAAAGAGGCACTCCTTTTAATTTATCATCGACTAAAAGCTCTGCTAATTCCGCGCTAGTTTCTTCCAATCGTTTTTTATCCGAACAATCCACAACATAAATCTATAACGTAATTCACAAAACATTGATAAATAATATTAATCAGTTTATTATATATATGTATATATATAAACAGTCATGAAATTCTTACTAATACGTCCGTATTCTCAAAATAGTTTCTCCAGTATGGTCTTATTTTTCGTTGACCGCCGATATCCCAGACGTTCAATTTGAAACCTTCGGACATCACCGATTTGATATTAAATCCCGCCGTCGGTGTGATATGTGTAACATCTTCAGAAGCTAATTTCTTCAAAAGCGTAGTTTTACCCGCATTATCTAGTCCCAATAATAATAGCCGAAGCTCTTTTTCCGGCGATGAACGAAGCTTTCTTAACAATGCTAAGAGACCCTGTGATAAAAATTGTATCATCAGAAATGTGGTGTTAATTTCACGTTAATAAATTAAGTGAGGAAATCAATTGTACATACCATATTGATAGATATATTATAAACTTAACTAGGAACATATGTTATAACAAATCTTGTTTAATAGAGTGTTAGTCGGTGGTATGTTTACAAGAAAATGGCTGCATTATACTGTTCTACTTATGATGTGAAGTAACCATGGCAACGTGGAAAAACTCACGACAATGACCTAATAGGATTACAAGTTGTGGCAAAGAGAGAAATTCAATAAAACTGTACTTAACATAAAATCACAGCGTGAAGTGCTATTTATGAACATAATTTTTATTATGATAAATCAAATTCTAATTTGATTTTGATGGATTTTCATCATTTTAATAATTATTTCAGACCTATTTTATAAAGATGTTAATATTTATTCAATCATTTTTATGATAGATTAAATTTGCTTCCAATTTTTTTAAAAATATTTTTTATCACAAAAATATGATTGATTTAAATTCTAATCATTAAAAGGGGTGTAAAATTAGTTTAACTGTGTTTTTTATTTAATTTTTGAAAAGTTAATTATGAATGAAATTTTAATAAAATAAAATCATTTTTATTTGTAAAAATATGAAATATTTTTAATAAATGAGGAATATTAATTTTAAATATAAATTTAATTATTTTTAACGATAAAAAATAGTTTCGTTATTGCTTACTGGTCGTCAATTTAGGCCAAAAAGATTCACAAATGTCACTTCTTATTTTAATGTAAATAAGAAATGAGGTTATGGTGCGCCGGGTGGAATGGTTTTGGGCAATGGCCCGGTCTAGACTATCAGCTCAATGCATTCACACAATTAGAACCTGTCACGCATATACCAAATATAGACGAAAATGATTTCAGCATCCAAATGGAATGGTCCTATAATGTCTTGGTTACTTCCTCAAAAATATTCATAAAAGGATTTCATGATGCAGCTTTTGATCAAACATTTGAACTGACTAGTCCTGCAATTTTTAATAAATGTGCCTGCAATGATAAACATATTTTATTTTACAACACGATGGAAAAATATGTGTGGAAATATTATTTAGATAGTGATATTGAAGAACGATGGCAGTGTTTGCCAAATTTTCTTGAAGTAGAACGAGATGTTGATGCTAATGATTCGACAGGCTCGAACGATGACACGATTTTAAAAATCGTTTGCAGCATTCGATTAAATATTGCTTTGACATCTAATGGCAGGTTATTTCATATACCTTATGAAATATCTACGAATAACATCGGTAAAGTAATCGACATTGAATGCGGACACGAACACGCAATATTATTGACGGAAGAAGGAAACGTTTATACATGGGGCGGAGGAAGGTAAATTGCATTACAATATATTTAAATTAAAAATGCACCGATACTAATATGCAACATATAATTTTAGCCGATGTCAATTGGGTCATGGAAATACTGAATGTTATCAAGAACCTGAATTAGTCGAAGCTTTATCTGGCATTAAAATAGTGAAGATATCCGCTGGGGGTTGGCATTCGTGCGCAATAAGCACATTTGGAGACCTATACACGTGGGGATGGAATGAACGAGGACAGCTGGGAGTTTTTGTACATCCAAACGACACAGAATACGTGCATCCAATTAAAAGCGATTCAAAACCGAACGCCATTTCAGAAGAGATCGATACTCAAGATCAATCGACAAACAAAAAAATGTTAATGTCGCCCGAAAATATGAATTCAGATGAAAATAAAGCGCTTCCAAATTACGCTCTACCCGTATTAATAGACGTGTATGATAGTGCGCAAAATAAATTAGACATAAACGTGATGGATGTGAGCTGCGGATCAAAGCACACCGTTATAAAATTAGATGATGGCTCGCTTTGGGGCGCAGGCTGTAATAAACATGGACAGCTCGGATTCGGAGGCATCGAAATGCTCAACTCGTTTACTAAACTGGATGCTGAAGTTAGTAATGCAATAGTTTGTTGTGGCATTTGGTCTACAATTCTGATGTCTGTTGAAAATTAATTTATTTTCAAATTAAAACGGATTAGAGTGATAGATAAAAAATATGTAATTTAACAACTCGTCATTGGAGGTCGTTTAATGATATGGGCTTGTTATAAATAATTGGTTTTATTAATGTTCCATATATAATTATTCCAGTTTCGGCAGAAAATGACGTATACGAGGAACGATAGGAGTAACTAGTCCAGTCAATAATTTTTAGCTCATATGTAATATATATTTTGGAAAAAATGTCATTCATATTTTGTAAATACATATTTTTTATTTAGTTAATGTATGAGTAATATTGAAAATTTTAATTTTCAATCAAATCTCTTTTGTGCCATAAATAATGAATAAATACAATACACATATATATTCTATTGTCTTCATTATTTTTGTTTTTTAGGTGCGTATAAATCTAAACATTATTACAAAGAGCCCCCCCACGTAGAAGGAAATGCGTTTGTTACTACAAGTTCATACGACATCAATGACTAACGGGGTTAAATATAAGGTAGGTACGTCTATGTTGTGATGTCCAGAATAAATACTTTGATCGAATGACATGTTGGTTGACAAACTTTTACCGGAACGTTTTTCATAATACTTTAGAAAATATTAGATTAAGATTATATGAAGGTATTTTCATTGCTGCGATTCGCCGGTGAGTCGTTGGCATTTAAAAGGTTAATCAATCAAAAAAATGTGCTAAATTTGATATTGTTCGTCATATATAACACGTGTAAATCAATTTTATATAGTAACAGAGGCTTATGTGGATTCATTTTTATTTCTGCATGCATTAAACGGTGTATAAACTATGCTTATGAAGTATTTTGTATATTGATTGCTTATATATACATTGATTCACAATTAAAGAATTTATACAGTCAGTTCTCGATTTACGGTGTAGTTGTTTGTATAGTTTGCTGTTTCTTTTCTTTATCAATTTTTATTATAATAGGTGAGTGCTTGCTCAATGAGGCGGCGTACTTTCAAAGATCTATTGATGTTTGGATCCATATTTTAAAAAATAAAGGTACACATCTAAGCATTCTCAATATATTTTTTTATTTTTTATAGAAACATGTAAATGTTCATACTTACTATTAAATAATCTTTTAACCATCATAAAATTGAAGTAAAATGAACTGAAATCACTATTGTCAGATAAGCTATAAAGCTCGTTCAACAAAGATAAGACGACTTTCGTTTGTGTTGTCTTGAGAGTAGGTGTTTGTTTTGATAACTAAGATACTCGTATCATTCTTATCATTAAACAATTTTGTTATTCCCCCTTGACTGTTCTGGAGTGGCGTCATTAGCCGAGTATCACTACTCCTTTGCAAAATGTACTCCTTCAGAAATAAACTGGAAGGCTTGCACAGTAAACCTGTCCTTTTATTTTTGCAACATATTAATAGGCAAAAATAGCTGAACAACAGAAAACAGATACCATGCAAGATGTACATTAAGAAATGAACGAATATTGTGTGCTATCAACAGTGTTAAGGTTCAATCAAATCTTAATTTGTGAACTCGTTTGTGATGTCGTTATGTTTGATAATCTATCTGAGATATTTTTAATTGCTTGAAAGATGTTATAGTTTTACCAAAATTCTCTCAAAGTCTGATTTTTTTCTTTCTTAAATATTCTTAAATAATGCACGTTGAAGTTGGTAATATATCCTTGATCCATCAGCTGAAAAATGCTTGTAGTATTGGGATGTAAATAAACTATTTTTATGCTTGAACAGGATTCTATTAAGTGTGTAGGATGATTCGGAGCATTATCAAAAATTAATATTTTTAAATCTATTTATTTTTTGCTATAATATTTTTTTACTTATGGAATAAAAAAATTATCAAACCAGTTTTAGAATAGACAATGTGTCGTTTAAACCTTTTTGTTCCAACGATAATCCAGGCACGCATTTAGTTCCGTCTTAAGTTCAAATGGTCATAAGGCGAGAACTGACTGTACTGGCCTTTAGGTAGATCAATGGATGAATTAATTTATTAGTTAGTTTGATGAAGGCGTTGATAAACAATATTAGAGATAATTATATTCGCTAATTAAATGTAATGTAAAAGTATTCTAACTTGTTTTGCAACATAGTATTATAGGAACATATAATACCATGTTGAGCCATTTAATATACTAGCTTTGTGTGCTTTAACGTGATCTCTTAATTTCGTTCCGCTTTATCTTTCCCTGTATTTTTGTCTAATATGTTGCTATTTTGAGGCTGAGACAGCAGCCCCTTTTGCCGCCTATTTCTTATTTTTAAAAGCATATGTATACTATGAAGGCTTAAATATTTAAAAATATATTTCATCTTAAATATTAAGATTATGCACGCTGTTAAATCTACATTTTCAAACGTGTAAACAATTTTGAATATATCAGAGGACTTTGTTACGGTAGCGTTTTAATTTTAATTATAAAATATTTCAATAATTTCATATTATTTTAATTATTATACGACATGAGTGGTTAGTATATATATTTTTTAAATAAAATGATATTTAAAATGATTTCAATGAAGTCTGTTGCCAAGTAGGGAAGTTTTAACGTGGGGTTTGAATATTAGGTAATACTTAAATAATAGTTGTTTGCAATGTTGACAATAGAGTATGTTATTTGACATAAATGCTTCTTATTTATTTTATTTATATTGCCCTTTTTATTTTTCGGCATGACAATTTATAATGCTTTGAAAATGTGCATTTAAAAAATATATCTATTGTCTCTTTGTAACAATGTTTTTATAACAGCGAAATAAATTTTTGTAACGTTGACGTTGGAATATTAAAAATATATATATATTTATTATCAAATGTCAATTGTAAAATGGGGTTGGATTGCACTTTTCTTAGTTTAAATATGAATTAATCCTTAGTATTTTATAATGATAGAAAAGTACGTAGGTGAAGATAATATGAATAATTTTGATTCGCAGTCGTGATGGTAACAACTTGCCATTTCGCTCAAGGCAGCTGCAGCGGCGCCATTAATGACGCATTGAAATATTTTCTCGCTCGCAGTTTCATTTCCGGTGCGTCCCGTGCGCTTTCCTGTTCTATATTTCAAAAAATGGCGCCAAACTTACAAAGCGCCGGGCTTGAATCAATGTATACTAGTGTGCGCGTCCCGCTTTAAATTTAAATTGAGAGGCGATAAAATATAATCATTTTGGTTTTTTTAATATTGATTTGATGACCGAAAGAATTTAAGCTCGCTAAGAACGAAAGCAGACATCGTCTTCCGCCTTCCGCCCCCGGCTATTCGCACATGCGAGTCGGTACGCCTACGTCGACTTTACGCTTTTTAGTTTTCCGACCTATCCCACCGTCCGAGGTGTTTCCTCGCCTCGGCCCCGAGGGTGGGTCAGGAGTAAAATAAGGGCGGCGGACAGGCACATCGCAGGCCGACTCGACGAAAGGCGTACGTTTAACCGAGTAACGATACCTCGCAGTGCCATCGGGTGCATTATTTAATCGATGCACACAACTTCTGCGTGCATACGCCGAAGCCGAGCGGAGATAATGCGACTACTATTTTAGGACGGATAAAACATGCCACCAATTGTTTCGCGATCTATTTATAGCGGACGTACCGGCGAAACGTCGACGGGGAAACAATGCGCAGTCGATCGGCTGCTCGAATTGTGCAATGTAAATTGAATAATAAAATATGTCCGCAAGTCGGCGGGGCGCTCGTCGTTTATGGTCGATATTTTATGCGTTTCGGTCGCGGTTCGCGCGTGCAGTTGGCCATCGTGAGAATTCGCCGTTCGATTTGACGGATGGCAAAATTCAATGTTTATCTTCTCGCTTTGGGTTTATCTCGCACTTTAGCAGGATGCGTTGAATGGTCATATTGAATATCGGTACATTTGAATTATGCACGGCGATAAAATATTGAACTCGTTCGCGTACCGAGCATTTGAAATGTCAAAGTTATGAGAGGTTATGTTTACGATGCGCGCATAATCGATGCTTTTCAACAAGAGCATGATCGTCATGATCGCCTGTATTTCCTTGATTGAGCGAATATCGTCTGAATCGGTTGAATGGAAAAACTAACCTTTAAATTGATTTTTTTGAGAAACGTCAAACGCGTGTCGATATCGATCTTTGAGGATGGATCTAAAACGATTTATTTCGTCCATGATTGAGTCGATTTTTTTGACCGTTTTATTGACGTCGATTATAGCAAGACTGATTTTGTTCGGAAATTGAGCGCGTGCTGAAGCTGAAGTGCTGTGCGCTTTTTATGGAGTCCATCATAGTCTTTTTGGTCGCATTGTCGGTGGCGTAATTGGAAAAATTAGAAGGTCGGTTAGCGGAAAAGCAGGTCCGCCGCCACTGTGTCGGGCTCTGCACAGGGCCGGAGAGGTTGCGGGAGGGGCGGTGCGTGCTGCCGTAAAAATGTATTGATTTTAAGAAGGACTTCCTACACTCCTTTGGCTCACTCTGCCGGAAAAAATTCATCGCACCCCTGCCGCTGCCACCTCCGACCACCTCGGCCCACCTCCGACCGTCGCCGACCGCCTCCGACAACCTCCGCCAACCTCCACCGACCTCCTCCGACATCCTCCGACCTCCGCCTGCCGGACTCCATACGCTACTTGACCGCTACATATTTTCCTAATTCTGACAAACGAACAATCCATTAAATCATTTGACATTTTTTTTAAAATTAATCCGCTACACATATTAAACCGATGATTTAAAAGGGGGAAAAATAAGTCACGATTAATTGAAACATTTAATAATAGACCTTTGATAAATTTCGAGTAATTGAAGAAGATTGTATCTATCGAAAGGAAATAGTAATTAGTTTCGACTTGGAAAGTAATTAAAATTTAATAAATTGATTAAAAGCTCGCAGTCGGGGAAGTTTTACGCAGTCAGCTCCCGTAATTTTCTGGTCGTGTGAAAGGTTCGAGGACCTAAAGGCAGTTGATCTGGGTTTCTTAATTTTAGATCCGACAATTTTAAATTATATATTTTATTTTACATTTGGTGGCTTCTATAGCTCTAAAAGAACCTCGGTCATCAACAGCGCAAATCTGGACCTGGGCCTCCTTTCTTATATTGCCCAGACAGAGACGTGTGGCGTCTTTATTAGATCTTCCGACGGGTCTGTTGCCACTCGGTTCCAAAATCCAACACGACTCGAGGAATTGTGCGATGGCATCCACGCTACATGAGCTGCCCAATGGAGACAGCAGCGAAGGACGACGCTGGTAAATGATGCTGCTGGTAAACGCCTGCTCTCAAGACAACACGAACGAAAGTCGTCATATATTTGTTGAAAAAGTTTAATAGCTTAATATAATCGGCACGGTTGTATGCAAAAAAGTACAATCTACAGTATAAAAATCGTATCTTCCAAAATCTTCTAAAATAAAGCTTTGAGAAACAAGCGATTAAAGTGCGACGCTCCCAACCGGCCGAACTTAATGACTGGGATTTTAAAAGGTTCTCTCTCCTAGAATTTTACTGCGATTAACCTGAAACTTTGGGAAAATATTATTGATATGTTGTACTGTTAGATAAAACCTTAAACGCTTCCGTATTGAATATTTTAGAAGGAGGAAATCAGTCTAAACATGGATCGATCACAATCGGGTCATAAATATTGACGCTTTCATCCCCTTAAATTTGTTGGCATTGTGATTTTTTTTAGCAATTTAAGCTTGAAGTCGATCTAAACTTATATGATCTTTATAAACAGTTCACGAACTAAACAAAGTTCAAATGTTCTTTTTTGTAGAAAAGAGAATTTAAACAAAAAAATAAACAGAAACTGTGTTACAATTCTTGGTCATTTTGCTTGTATTTTTGGTACAGGGGAATACCCCAGTGATACAGTCACCCCATTAACTACATTTGACTCCCCGTCATTTACTTTCAGAGGATAAATTCTGCATTGAAAGGTTAAAGTCCTCCCATAATTATGTCGATATAAATTCTAAGTCTTCGGGAATGAAGGACTTGAAAGACTGGGCGTTCGGATGTATTTTTGACGCCTAAAAAATTGCAAATAAATATTTTTCAAGAAAAGTTCGGCGCGTTTGCGTCTCTGAGATTGCATGAAAAGAAAAATTAGGTCAAAGATTAGATAAAAAAAGTATTTGCCGAACGAATGTGATTGTCGGTCAAAGACACCGAAGAAAAATGTCGGCCGCTCGCAATCTTCTCGCGCGATTTGCCAATTTTTCAAAGATTATTAGCGGCGTAAGTCGACCTATGCCGTTTCGAATTGCGTCGTCGATGCCGCGCAAATTATACGTTTGATTCGTCACAACAATTGATTTCATTTAACCCGCGCAATTTCCATGCTGCCCTCGCGTATTATTTCATCCCCAGCCTCGCAAATACCTTTTGGCACTCGACTCATACAAACGAGTCCACGATGACACTCATTAAATATTAACAATTCATAGAGTCCTTTCCATTCTTCAATTAAAATAATAATGTGTATCGCATAAGCCATTCAATTATCAGGTTCCCCCAGTTTTAACTGCAATTTTCCCCATTGTTTACCTTTTTTACTCCTTACAGCCTTAATTGCGAAATTCTCCCTAACGACAAACAATAGAATATCATCCCCTGAACAAACTATGGTGATTGCCATGGAAAAATGCAGCTGCATCTATGCACTTTTTTCCATGTTTGACCGCATCCCTAGTTTCATAACGAATACACAACGTTTCCAATCAAAGGATATGGGACCCTACATCAGTCCTCTTTATCCTTTCAGAATTAAAGCGCCTGCTTTAAATTGTTTTAATCCCTGATGATGTAGCTACTCTCAGTCGACGATGCGCACAGCAACTCGTAAAAATGTCGTCAAGTCGGGGATCGAAGGAGGATGTATTAAATTATTAAAGTGCAATCGATTGCCGATCCGATAACTTGAATTATGTAATTTACTGCATACTAAAATATATTTCTTGTAGCCATAAAATAATTTAATATAGCCAATGTAGAGCATTCGGAACTATTTGGGATAACAGTTGTATCGCATAGCTGAACTCCATAACAATTAATAGCTTACTGTATGGTTAAAAATTTAGTGCAATTTGCACGATTTTAAGCTTTCGTGGCTTTACAAATTATATTTTTGTCAATATGCAAAAATGGCGCATCTGGGATGATGAAAATCCTTTTGCTATTCAGGAACGATATCTACACCTAAAACAAATTACTGTTAATCATTTTACTCAATTGTAGCTCCCGAGAACGCCCCCGCCTCCACGTTACACTGGTGTCAGAATCAGCGGGCTCTGAATGCTGAGCGTTTATATAATTTTGTGCGAATTGCCTGGATTTATGCGGTTTTCATATCCTGGAATTGAACCCATGAATGCGCTTGAGCTTCATGTTTATATTTTTTTAACGTGCTTATCCATGAAACGCTTAGCTTTATTTAAACCAAGGACTCGATTGAATTATATCTTGCACGTGGCGGCATTGAAAATATCCTTTCGCTATCCATTCGCCTATTTTTGTGATTTTTTACTGCAATTGTTTGATTAACCAATTACGTGTTACATATTTACCGGTTTATGTTAACCGCAGATTTAATAAAAATGCGCCCGACCAGCTGTTCATTCGAATGCCGTAACTCGAATCATGACGTTCGGTTTTCATTTGCGTTTTTATCGCAAACCGTCTTGCAAATTTGTGTTTTCCAATATTAAATCCGCCATGAAGTAGGTTCATTTTGATAATAAAGACCGGAAAATAATCGAAGTTTTAAAACTTGTCATTCGCGTCATCGCATGCTGTTTTTGTTTGACCAGCGAAATAAGCCAAATGAAGTAACAAAAAAATACAGGATGTACGATAGGATCATCTGAGACATTCCTAGAATGTGGATGCGCTATATGAATTGGATAATGATGCGTTGATGTCATTGATGGAATCAGATCCTCGTTAAATGATTGCGCTATCGACAACTAAGTCCATGATCAACAGTTCAGGATCACTGTATCATGTATCAGATGAATTCAATAAATAGGGAGTTTGGATTCCCCATGGATTGTCGCTAATCGCATTAGAGCAGCAGCTGAACGTATCTGAGCATAGAAATATATATTGTCGGCCATTTATATTAGGGTCATCCAGAATGTAAGGTTACAGCGTTTATATAGGATCAAAAAATGCTTGTATTTAACCCTTTGCATTCGAGGCCCCTTTTCGCGCGGCGAACTAGCAACTCGAGACGTTTCGCAGCACTTTTGGCGAATTTCTTACTCCCAACTTAAAATCGTTACACATTACATTTCATATGTATTTACACATTTATGAATATATTTTCTTAAATATTAGTCTCTGTAAATTTGCTGTGTGTGATATTTCATAAAACAATTGCCAAGATGCATGCCCGGCTTTTCGGGGCAAGTATTACAATAATATGTGGTTTGATGTTTATTGCCGGCTTTATTTCTTTGAGAACAGACTTGGCAATCCTTCCTAACTCCTGTTCAATGATTATAGGGCTCAAAAATTTAGTAGTATTTCTGTCAAGACTGTCAATTTTGAACTAGTTTGTTGAAGAGTCGCCTCTCGAGTTGCGGCATCAAATCATATGGTGAGTGAGAATCACCTCTCAAGTGCAAAGCGTTACAAATATATTAAACTATTTTTTAACGTAGTCGCCGTATAGATCGAGACATTTATGTTGTCAGAACTTTTATATGCTAGTGTCATTACGTATCATTCCCCGTCATAATAGAGCCTAGAAAAAGCTTCTTCTTCCTGGGAACTTAACCTACCTTAACCTTTTTTTCCTGTGAGAGGGAAATCTTGCATAAGACATCCTGTCAGTCTCATGTCAAATTCTTACTGACTAAACCCCTCCCTTTTCCTTCTCTGTCTCCCTGGTATTGTTTTCCACATTGCTTCGGGAGGACAGATAGTCTGGCCTTAGGTAATTTGCGCTATTCTAGTGTTGGAAAACCACTCTGCGTCTCACTCTCTCACAGCCTTCTTCGGCACTCATGATTTCTTTAACGAAATCTCGCCAAAGGTCCCAGTTTTTCTTGCTCACCATCATGCTGTAAATCATGTTTTCAGCGTTGAGCTCGGCTATCCCGAGTGCTTGTTTCAGCGTGTTTCTCTGGGATATCCAATCCTCATAATCCATGATGGTAGTGTTCGGCATCAGTCGACTTCAGCTTCCATCTTCCCTTGCTGGACTGATCCTATTTATATTGCCAGGCTTCCTTCAGTTTCTGGTCATGCTCGTTGTGGTTTTTGGGATCTTTGAAGTCCAAGACCCTTTTCTTTGTTTGGAGGTCCCGCGGGGGGATTCCAGCGATCACGAGCACAGCTGTCTAACCTAACCTAACCGAGTTTTTCCGAAACAATATCACCCGGGAGACTTCGAGAAATGTCAGGAAATTCTTCGCGTAGGTCACCAAGCGCAACAAGGCGGTCATATCAATTTTTTGCACAAGTTTGTCAAAAATGTCTGATGGTCTTCACTGAACAATCTTATCCATTTCGCTCGACGATTTCTAAATCGGAAGAAGTTACTGCGAAAAAATGGCCGACAAACACGCGGGACCAAACAAATTGACCGTTATTATCCACCTAACACGCTAAGTGTGCCAACTTTGAAACAAAAAAAATCTGCGATCTCAGGAACCCTCGCAAATATCGCTATCATTTAAATATCCATCATAATCTAAATACCATTTGGTGTTTAGAATGCTCATTATTAACTTTTTTGCTAGCGCAACTTTTATAAACGCGGTGGGGTAAATTGGCATGAACGTCACAAAAATTGAAACGCTTAGCAGCAGGTCGTCGGAGAGAAATAATCGTTCTCTCTCCATATCCGTCGCATACGTCGTACCGCTTCTACTGTGCGTGTGTATCTATACGCAGCATAAAGTAACCACTACACCAGGGATGTTTAAATTTTTTGGTGTGTCTTTTTGAGGATTGAATTTCTGCTTTAGAATTAACAATTTTAGTAATGTGAAAGGGTTTAATAAATTCGATTATAAAAAAATTGCTGGAATCTATTTTCATGCAATTGCCCTAAAAGTGTCTTCAGATAAATAATAATGATGTTGCATCAAAAATATTTTCATCCTTGGAAAATGTGCAGGAGATTTTTTCGAAAATTTATTTATACAAAACTGTATTTTAGCTTTGAAGGTTCTTATACAACTAATCATTTCTGCTAGATTTTAATTTTTTCCCTGATTTTCAAGATTTAAATTGTTTAATTTTTCATAAATATCAGTCAAAAACGCCAAGTCAATTGATATAAACTGCTTCGAATTGCATTCAATTACAATTATTAAAATGAATTTTTTGATGCTAATTAATCGAGGGGTTGATTGGTGTAACTTTATTGAATTTATAAATCATTAAAATCATCAAATAGTTTGTAATTAGGACATCTCGCCGATAGATGGCAATGCTTATTCATTTTTTTAAATTTATTAATTCAATTCAATATGACCTTATGCATTTTGGTTCATAGAAATTTATGGGGGGGGGGGGGGATTAAATTAAATTTTGGGAAGAAATTGATTTCTTTGATGTTATGTTAACATTTTTGTACAAAAATTAAATTGTGTCAGATTGCGCGTTTTTTGGATGTTATCAGATTAGTAGACAAGAAAATTGATATCAAATGTGGAAGGGTGGGATTTGAAAAGCACCCTAAATGATTGAGCTGTATATGGATAAAGAAGCTCGTTGATAAAGGGCAAGAATGGGAAATGGCATGATGGAATCGTGGGCCGAGTGCTTATTTTTTGTAGGTATATCGACGCACATGTCCCGCTCTAAGGCCAGACGCGTAGGGCGAGGTCAGTAACCCGCGGCCCAGTACACGCACACTGACACGGGACCGCGACCCGCACACCAACACACCTGCATTCTATCGGATGGCCTGAAAAACCGTGCCCAAAGACGTACGTCCAAATTGGGACGTCTTACTTTGCGCCGGTTCGGCGCACTCCTTTAATTAAAAAACATTTTCCCCTCCGACCTTAAAATTGATTCATCCTACAATTTCATCGATCGTCCGAGCGATGCATTGCATCGATCAAGATGCAACCGAATGCAAATTTTAATTGAACCAAAAAACGATGAAAAACGCATCGCCTTCCGCGCCCGCATTAACGCCGCCTTGTATGTTCCCGTTTATAATTGAAACGTTACGGATGCCCGTGAAATTTATTTGATCGCCTATAAATGTCAATTGTGCCCGGCTTAGCCGAGATAATTATCGGCAAGTACGTGAGACGAGCGGTTAAAGCCATCGCGAAAAGGGTTAAAACGACCGTAAACACTTTTATTTCCAACGATCGGGCTCCGACAATTCAATAATCGTTCCTCATTTCCGCCGATAATTTTTCCAGGCCATTCGTTACTTTTGTATTCTTCCAAATATAGTCTGCAGGAAAATAGCTACCAAACCGAAGACGGTAAACGCCCGGAATGATAATCCACTCGAAATATTCGTTTTGCGACAATTTAAATTCTGCATAATAAACGAATAAAATCGATTAGTTCAAAGGCTAAGACGATTTAAAAGCAAATTGTATTATAGTCTAGGCGAAAAAATCGTTTTTTTTTAATAATAAGCCGGCCTTTGAACCGGTAAAACCGTTATTTTTGTTAGAACGAAAAACCGTCTCTGTACTAGTTCTGAAATATCGATTTTTTCGGTTCGGTACACGTTGTTTCTTAATTATTTAATCTTCATTCTTTGTTCATCCTGTTATTTCAATATTCCATCCGTAACAAGGGCGTGCTAAAGCAGGCGCCCATCACGGGCGCAATTGGGCTTGGGGCGCAAAACGCACAATACCGACCCGGTCGAGAGTTGCACATGGTTTTTATTTTACTTGACCATTCTAATTCAAACGAATCAACACTGATTGCCTCTGTCCGTTTTTATAATATGTACTAAGATGTCTAATCCCTATTTTCTTCGTTATCGCTTAAACACTGGACCGACTTAGTCGACATAAGCTCGCAATAAAATAAATACACAAAATATTTTAGATCGATTGTAAAATTTAAACAACCCACCCGATCAGTCTTCTTCGGACAACTTCGTTTTATAATGAGAGTTCGTAATCGATCTGTACACATGTTCAGGTATGGCGTCCGATCGCGAAGCGCTCATTCGTCATATCAGCGGTCCGAAAAGCCCACCGATTGGACACACCGTAATCTTTTAGGACTTTTTGCGATATTTTCTATGATCTGTACGATCACGAAAGCTCCTCAGGGACTAATTTGTATTAATCTATCTTATTAATTTAACTGTAGAAAAAATGGATTTCCGGGAGGGAAGGTGCAAGTTAAATGCTTGTATCCTCTACTTATACACTCGTTACGGCTCTGCTAATTGTTATACCTTTAATTAATTATTTATATTATTTTTGTTACCTATATGATAGCTCAATAATTCCAGATATTTTCTAAAAGTCTCTAGTAGTCCCGTGGTTAAGTGGTTGTACTCGGAACTCAATCATCTGGGTTCGAATCTCCAGGAAGTGTGTGTCACCACATTTTTAAAATCATTTATACCCCATGAAAAACCATATCAAAATGGTTGGTAATGGGCCCATAAAAGAAATTGCTAAAATCCACATAAAAAAGTAAAATACTTAATAATTTTTGTAATGAATAATAAATAATTACCTTAAAAATCACCTTTTTGATCGCTAAATTCTTTCTCTTTGTTATTTTAACGATAAACTGCGAGTATTCGCTTGTATCTGCTATTTGTGGAATAGATTCGGTCGAGTTATTTTTTTTTTGAACCACCGAATAGTCAATTTATCCTCGTAGTTGTCACTTAATTTTGGCGCAGTCGTTGCATTACTTTTTTGATGAAATGTGTAACGTGCAATTCCGTAAAAATTGCTTGTCCGGCACAAGTCCTTCCATTTAGAATTGGGTGCAAAATAAAAATTTGGCCATTTTGACATTTGCCCATCGAAAACGATGATGTCAAAAAACGAAAATTTCATCCGGTATCCCTAATATTAAATATTAGATCATTTTAATATAAATATGTACTCTTATAACTATTAAAAGCTTTTACACATTGTTCACATTCTGTTACGTTTATAATCAAGTTTCCGCACTATAACTTAAACCTCGTTTATTGAAGCCTTAGCCACTTTGTATCGAAAGTAGATGACGTTTATTTAACAATAATTAACGTAAACTACTTGTAGACAAAAAATCAGCTTTGTAGATTTTAATTTAATGTCGGTATGTATAATAATTCAGATATACGGAGAGAAAATTGTTATTAATATCCGCAACGTTGAAATCTTGGTAGACTGTGACTTTCCCGATTTACCTTGTATAATCACTGACTGAAATAAAAATTAGCTTTGTATTTACATTGATTCGGCGATTAAAACAGATAGTCCGTGTCAGATGCGTTCACACATCTGTCCAATAGGTTAGTTGACCGCGTCTGGCGCGGTCATATATATATAATTTGTAAATTGAAGATTATTATAGTCGAGTCGAGCTCCTTTAAAAGATGGGCCACGTTTGGTCGGTACAAGGTTTCGCCTTGTTTTTGAGCCGAATGCGTTCGTATTAGACGTGCACAGGCGCGCGACTCGTACGTACGACGCGCACACACGCCCAATACAGGGCCGCATTGACGAAGTTAGCGAATTCCCTGGGCTTTCTTTTCCTAGGGGGTCTTCTCCCTCGCTCGTTTTTTTCTTCGTTTTAAGGTCGCGCAACAGCGACGAGGGCGGGACTCCGAACTCGCGTCGTATTTCCTTCCGAGTCGCCGATGATGGACATTTCTGGATGCAACCCTTTCGGAGTCGCGTGCATCTTATAATTAGCTACGAACGTGCTCGTTTAAAAACAGGAATTACGTTATATAGAATTCTTCTCCGTGAAATCTCACCGAAGGCGATGCACTTAAATTTCATAGCACAATTCCTGCTCAAACTATTTCCGCCTTGTCCAATAAAATAAATAATAAAATTGCCCCTCGCAGACAATACCGTCGGCAAGATAAGACATTCTATACCATGTTGGTCGATAAAAAATATATACACAATAGTATTCCTTAAATTTATAATAGATATGAATTTGTCTGCTATTTTGTACTCACAATGCATCTTAACACATTACATACGGGAGCACTTCGCATGCGTCTGCTTTCGGACGCGGGTAATCTTTCAACGTCGCGCATAAAATATTTTCATTTACTTATATTTACATTTTTTAATACTTCTATATACATAGTTTTTTGCACATGGACCGACAATTTTTTTTGGGGGGTTAGAGGGACTTTTCATGCATTTTACACAAAGCCAACTATGTTCATAGTGTCAGTATTTTGGTATTTTGTAATGTATTTTTGATCTAAATAATGAATTATTTTTAATAATTGAATTTAAAATGTGCGAACGAATGAAAAATGTCGACGTTTAAATTCTTTTAAAATAAAACTAACAACTATTTTGAACTTAGTGTAGTTTTAAAAAGTTTCCTAGATCATGTCCTTTCCAACGATATGCTACATGTAATAAAAATCATTTAATAAGTCGTTAAACTTGAAGAGGTACCAGTTTGCCAGGGTCAGGATTAAGAAAAAACTTTTTTTGTGTTTAAGATGTTTTTATTAAATTTTCTCTTTTTCTTATTTCAACTATAGTTGTCTGAAGTAACATTTCCTTTTTCATTTTTGCAAAAGCGGGGCTTATTCCTTCAATTAAGATTTATTTTGTGGGCACTTCTTAATTAATTATTGGTCTTGGTGGTCCTATTCCATGGCTCGCACAGTTTTCAGACCTGACACCACTGGATTTATTTACCTGGGGACGTGCCCTATTCCGTGTCTCGCACTGACTCCAAACTTAACAACACTAAATTTCTTTGCATGGGAACGTGTCCTATCTCGCACTGTCTCTAAACTTGACATCACTAGATTTCTTTGCCTGAGGACGTGCCATATTCTGTAGCTTGCACGGTCTCCAGATCTGACACCACTAGATTTCTTTGTCTGGGGACGCGTCTTAGTTTGTGATTCGCATCGTCTCCAAACTTGACATCACTAGATTTCTTTGCTTAGGGACGTGCCTTATTTCGTGGCTCGCACGGTCTCTAAATCTGATACCACTAGATTTCTTTGTCTGGGGACGTTCCATTTTCTGTGGCTCGCACGGTCTCCAGACCTGACACCACTAGATTTCTTTGTCTGGAGACGTGCCCTTTTCTATGACTCGCACTATTTGCAAATTTGACCCCACTATATTTCTTTGCCTGGGAACGTGCCCTTTTCTATTACTCGCACTGTCTCCAAACTTGACACTACTAGATTTCTTTGCTTGGGGACGTATCTTATTCCATGACTTGCACTGTTTCCAAAATTGACACCACTAGACTTCTTTGCCTGGGGATATATGCCTTATTCCGTGGCTCGCGCGGTCTCCAGATCTGACACCACTGGATTTCTTTGTCTAGGGACGTGTAATTTAATATGCCTTTTAATGTTTTGAAAATAATTTAGGCTATTTTTATATTCGTATTTGTTGAATTTGAAATATTTTTTAAAATTATTATTGATTAAATTTATAATAAACGTTTCCAAGACCTTAAAAATGAGAGAAAACGGTTGCCAGACAAGCAAATTTGTTTACATATAAGCAATCCTTGAAGACACAATTTTCAATCGTGTCTTCAGACTAAATTCAAACCAAACAGCAATGAAAATGCTGTTTGGATGAAGAATAAAAGTATGAAATCTAGAGGCGTTAAATGGTTCAAATCGCTCGTGCAGAATGTCCATCGTGACATGCGCCGTCCTGTTGATATGCATATCGTCCAGTTTAGGTCACAAGGAGTTGCTTATCTTCAATCTGTAGCGCTCGCCGTTGATGGTTTTTGCAATGCCAGTTTCGTTTCAGAAGAAATATTGGCCGATGATTCTGCCAGACCAAAATCCGCACCAAACAGTAACTTTCTCTGAATATATTTGGTGCTGGTTTTTTCCCAAATCCGACAATTTTATTTGTTCACACATCCATTTATCCAAAAATTAACCTCATCGCTCAAAATGTTTTTTTTAGTGAGATGTTTCTCGATCGGTAATTTTGACCTTTGATGTTGATTTGCCATACTCTACTAAATAATTTGTAATAAATTTGATAGAAGTTGTTGTAACAACATGGCCGTAATAGCTTAATAGATTTTGAGCGTCTCTATTGAAATACATTGTATACATACTATATTGATTCAATCCACTTAATATGCTTAATTTATAACAAATGCAATAATAGAGGGTTTTCCGGGAAATTTTGATCATTTGATAGATTTCCACGTTTTGATTCAGGGATTTAGCTCAGTGTAAAATGAGTTAATTGGTCCTTATCGATGATATCTATTTACTTACCATTTGCTTGATCACCTTAAATTCTCAGTAGAAATAATCTGATAGTCTTTGCATAATATAAATCGTCCTAGATGCATATTGTAAGCAATATTATAATTTTTAATAAAAGCTAAAAATACCGATTGAATATCACATTTTCGGATTTTAGTATTGATACGTATTCGTTGTTAATGACAATGACAACACTTTGAACAGTATCGTTTTATGTTTTACATCGATTTTAATGACAATTTATCCATAGTTTTTATGTCCCCTGGAGCATTTATTATCGTCTTGATTATAGTGGACATTGAAATAGTCGTAAAAGTGAGCTGTAAAACTACTCTGTTAAGTAAATGCATATGTAATGGAGGATAAAAGGATCAGTAGGTTTATGAACCCGACTCGGATTAGCTGCCATTTTTGACATCCAGAGCTCCTCAAATGCTGAATATTGGATGCGAAAATTGATCACGAGGACCGTCCGCCGTCGATCGGCATGCGAATGCTTATTTGCGTTTATTTTAATAATCTATACCGCAAAGAAGGTTGTTAATCGAGTCTGGCGCGAATCTTGACCCCGAGATGCTTTCGGCTTGATCTCGTTTACTCTTCTTACAGACTTCTGGTTGTCTCTTCACACTTGGTTTCATTGATTTTATAAGACAGACTGCATTGAATGCATATTATATTGCAATCTGTACAAATATACTCGATGTGCCGTGATGCTGAGCGCCCGTCTCGTATCATCAGTGCATTTTTCTCGAACTGCGGATTAGACGATGATTGAACGCCGGGCGTATTAAAATCCTTTCAGCATTTTAGTCGCGGTTAATATCCTAACCACTAACCACCTGGGCTCTTTATCTCTATTGGTGTATTTGATCGAACATAAAAATCGCATGATTTATTTAAATTATAGGTAATAGATCTATAAGATGATACCACTATATTCATATGAACTCTACACAGCAGCATCATCGGATTTATTTATCTGAATATAAATAACATTTGCTGTTATAAGCATTGCACTGTTAGGACTTCCACTATTCATTAAAGTATTCATAAACACGTGAATTTCATCACAGGGTAGACATATGTAGGAATAGGTACTGTAAACCTTTCCCATATCATGCTAAAAAACGCCCAAGCGCTACTATGATATGTATTTGGTACACCATATGAAATTATGAAAAATTCTGAACCCTGTATCTATTATATTTCATATCGATATTCCCATTATTAGATTCGAGTTATAGATCATGGCGAAGGAAAGGTTAAAGACATATTGTCCCCCCCCCCGGGGGAGTTTAAATTTCATACGTTCGGAAGTATTAACATTATTAACTCATTCCCATCGGGTTACACATACATAGCATTGTCTTTTACCAGACGCGGAATGTATTTGTGACAATTGCAGTATTAAAACTTTTTGACTAGTAGGCAGTTTCTAGAGAAAATGTTTGGGACATCTTACAGTATAGAAATATGTATCAATAGTTTTTAAATTGTGGTGTTTGTAAAAAACGCACATATGCGTCACCCGACAGGAGTGTTTAAAATATGATTTTAGACAGTACTTCGTCTATAGTTCGAAACCAAAGTGGATAGAATTTTCGTATCTCCCTCCGTTATTTAGAGCTACAAAGAAGTAAAGTATTCCATAACTAAGTATAGAATTCAGAATACATTTTTGAGGTTTCTTTAAATATGGGAATATGATTATTATACTTCGTTGAATCATAGTCGATTTTTATCAGACGATACATTGAACTTGATGATTGATTTAATCGTTATTGTTTAAAAGCCGAATTTTAAGCCGAACCCTTTATTATTGCGTGAAATATGCATTTATTTTCGAAACGATATCATAACTCGCTAATTATTGCTCATTAAAGTAACTATGATGCACAATCAAAAGAGGGCTGGGGGTGGTAGTTAGTTTGGGGAGTGGGATGACAATCATTTCTTCAGAGTTCTAAAGCGCAATTAAGCAATATTCAGAACGGATGGCATCCAATATAATACGCGTTTATATCGGAGAGAGGGTGGTTGTTTCCAGGGAGATATTTGGTATGGATACTAAAATTAGATCTATCACAGGGTGTGGGGAATTAATAGAGAACGAAAAGACAGGCACAAATTCAATACCGTAAATCGATATAACGATCTTATTTCGCCCTAATACTGACCCATTATTACCTGATTGATGCATTTGGTGCTACTATATCTCATGTGGATTGGTATTATCCCAAATCTGACAATTTTGTTTGTTCACGCGTCCATTTATCCAAAAATGGATCTCGTAGCTAAAGATGATTTTTTTTGGCGAAATTTGGTTCAACCTCCAACTACTCCAAAGCCCAATTAGCAAACACACGGCATTGTCTTTGGTAATTTACTTTGAGTTCCTGAATTAGTTGGATTTTATACGGGTGCAGATTCAAATCCCGATGCAAAATTCGCCAAGTTGAAGTCACAGAGAGAACAAGTTCTTGTGAACGACGAGACATTAATTGCTTCGGGGTTTTCCGTACACTCTCACGCACAACAGTGATGCTTTCAGCAGACCTTACATTTCGGTAACGTACACGGATATTGGCTGACTATTTATTAAATTTGGCCACCAAACATCGAATAGTTGAATTAACATCGAAATTTAAAAGTAAATTTAGTTAATGTGCACACATTGTTCATTGTTCACAATAAATTTGATAGATGTTGCTTTAACAACATGGCCACTATTGATATACCTTATATTAACTCATTTAAAGAAGTTATGTATAACGGAGTCTTATCGTTATCAATGCCATGAACTTCGTGATTAGATATCGTGTCAACGTTTAATTAAAAAGTTTTTTGGCAATACACTTAAACCTTTTTTTTATGCGGTAGATGCGTTCCACGAAAAATCGCATAAAAATAAATCACACAAAAAAAGCTATGACTTACATAGAAAAGTGAAGATGAATTCCATGGATTTTAAAAAACGCATAACTTTGAAACAGCTATATAAAATATATCCAAAATCGCATAAAAAAAGTTAATAAAAAAACAGGAAAACAATAAGGTAATTAAAAAATAACATTTAAAGAACTTCTTGAATCATAGCTAAATTTTTAAGATTTATTTATTTTTGGCCCTAATTTGTCAGTTTTTCTTTTTTTTAAATAGTTAGAGAATACATTTTGATATAAATCTCGCTGGAACAATAGAGGGCTATATAGAAAAGATTGGCACCCAGTTTGAAGTAAATTAATTGTTTCGAGAAAAACGCATTAAAAGATTTCATTATGGTAGGACCTAACAAGTTGCCGCGTCACTAAAATAGCTATAGCTCCGTAAGTAGTTGAAATTTTGGAAATTCCTTTGGAGAATCTATTTTTAAAAGTCAACACATTGAAACAATGCAAAAAAATCGAAATGATTTTTTTCAAAATTCTAAACTAGAATTAAGGACATGGTCGTAATTCAGCAATAGAAGATACAATATGATTTACACAGACCCAAATTATATATTTTTAGCCAAATTTTGGTTAGTGTTGATGGTTAAATTCTTATTTTATCCAAAATATCTCGATACGTACTCTTTATGAAAAAAATTGAATTGAAATGAAAAACCGCATAACTTCGAAATCGCACAAAAAGAGGTTCGAATGTAAATTATTATTTTTGGCGTACCATATCTGTTATCGAACGTAAGTGACTTTTCTAGGGATAAAATATGTTATGTGGTGGTTTCTATTTGTCTTCCACATAATGTAAAATTTGAATATTAATATTAGAATATGACTTTTAAGGCAGGAAAAGATGTTATGCGAGAGATGGAATTATAATAATTTATACTGATTTTTTATTGTTTTTGTATAGTAAAGATTTTTTCTACAATCTGGATTTGTGTCTGAATTTTTACAATAAGAGTACCAAATGTTATTCACTAAGCTTACACTTTGTCAATATGCTGATATTTTTATAAACGATTAAAATTGGAAGTATTCATGGAAGTCATTAGAAATTCAGTTTTAATAAAGCTTGTAATTTAAGAAGTCATGACCATTTCGCTGGTCCTGGATGGTACGTACAAGCTTAATGATATTTCTCTATCAATCAAGTCGAGCGTAAGGCAAATGATAGAAGGGATGAAAAGTCAGCAGAGCCCGAATGAAAAACGAGGGTTGCTTCTTTCGCCCAACATTTTCCAACCACCCTGCCATCGCATAAATGTCTACTCCAGAATTGTAAATGCAAAAATGCCATGACAGCACAAATAAACGCACGATATTTGAAAACAATAGTAGCTGGTTTTTTCAGTAGCCATTATGCGGAGTTAAGTAAGGTAGTGTTGTGTAGGTTATGGTCTGAGTACCCAAACAATATGTCTCCCCATTTTCGCCGAGTTCGTTCACCCCGCTCGTTAACCCTCGTGCGGCGGACACGTGTGCACGTGTACTGGGGTAATACGTACACACGTACACCAAGATTGACCGATTAGGCAACACACACCGATAAATCCGCAAAGACAGGTTCCCTTCCATGGCTATGACGTAATTTTTATCGCCCCGTGGGGTGCGCTTTTGGGGCCGATGATCGAATCATAATACCCCCCGATGGAAATGGGGTTTCAATTAATTGTCGAGGTCAGATAGGTAAGCGGGTGATATAATTTCATCGTCAACAATTTAATAACACCACCCACTGTTTGGACGAAGGTCACTTCCTGACGCCCACACTCCCATTTTTATGCCTGGAATGCTCGCACGCATCTGACGACGGCAGACTTTTTGGCCTCATCTAATTAAATTCATACAAATTAATTTTTGTGTATTTAAATCTACTAATATAATTTAGATTCATTTAATTGTCAATGTTAGATAAAATACATTTTTGCACTTGTGCCATTTTTACATAAATACTAGAGATGATTGAATTACACAACATGTGTAAAAAGAGTGGGGAAGGCAAATGGGAAACCAACATTTCTCGAGAATTTCTCGAGGAATATGCAAAAATGAGAATTCTCATTTGTTGAGAAACTTTTCTGGTTTCGCGAGAAATTTTAGAAATCCTTGTATTATATAAAATACAATATGGACAAATATTTTTGATACAAACGCAACCGCTTCCATTTTTAAAACGTTGCACTGATTATGAGTAGGTTTTTACAAAATTGCATTCTGTTTGAAAGGCCTTATTAGGGTTCTAGACATGACAAAAAACGTTCACAATATTTATTGCTTTCAAACTTGTTTAATCTTTGTTTAGTAAAAAAAAAATACGCCCCAAAATACTTTAACACATTGCTTGCGGGTCACGTATTATTACGTTTTCTGCTGTCTAGCGTTGGGCGTCGGTTAACGTATATAGGTTATTTTTTATTAAAACTTCGATCCCGGGATTTCGGGATCGCATTAAACCGTCCTGGGATGCCGGGGCCGAGATTTTCAATAGTTTAAGAAATTGCATTGATAAATTTGATCAAAAATTACTTAAAAGTAAGTTGAAGGCGGGGGAATTTTATTTATTTAAGAAAAGATAAAAATACAATTCAAAAATAGGTAAATAAAATACTAAAAAATTCAAATATTATTTTTAAAATATGCCCAAAGTAAAATAAAGCATCGATTGTTTCGTCATTTAGTCTGGATCTGATTTTGGGATCCAGGCAAAATGCTGCTGAAAATGCACACTCAGCCTCCACACTCATTTGAGGTATCATCATCAGATATTCAAATACTAGTTTGAGTTGATGACTGCTTGAACCCCTATTTTCGTATAACACCACCAATGTGACTGATAAAATTCCTTTCTGGTGAGACACAGACTAAAACTTGCAAAATTCTCGATTTCCCGACAAATTATTTATTTTCGTCGCTGCAGATGAATACTTATATACTACAATACTTTGATGTGATTCGTAATTATATTACGGAGGAATAAAAAAAATTTGAACCCCGTATCTATTATATTTCATATCGATATTCCCGTTATTAGAGTCGATGTGTAGTAAATACATCACCGGTAGGGAAAGTTTAATATAAATACGATTTTTATTGGATGTGTTATTTGTCGGAAATTGTTTGTAGTTTTAAGCTAAAGTTGATCATCGAAAATCAGAATCTCTAATGGCATCCTAAGAATAAAAAAATAAATAATTATTTATAACAAAATTGTTTTTAAGAAGACAGTTTATATAGTTGTAAGCAATTTAAGTCTTTTAGTAGATAATATTATGCCTTCAAATACGTGTTATTCACCCTCTAGCATGTTATCTATTTATAATAGTATACTGGGAAAGTGGGGTATTTGTAAACTGCAGCTAAAATTCAAAATTACGTTCCCGGAATTTATGTTTTCTCGTAGTTTAGATATAATTTTTGTAGCTCTGTTTCATTTCAGTACGTGCAAAACTCAATTTTGTGCATTTTTTCTAACAGCTTATGTTATATTTTGTCATATGGAATTTATTTATTTTTCATTAGGACTAATATAGGGCCAGGTATTGGTATTTACATGTAAATCCTGGATTCTTATTATAAAAAGTTGCAGCTACGAATTATTCCAAATTTGAGATCGATGATGGACGCAATAACGCAACCCTTGAATAAATGCAATTTTTTTAAACGCCTTTTAATACGGTTCTACCCCCACTTTATAAACGATATTTATAATGAACAGTTTAATATTTTAATAATTAATTAAGCATTAATACGACTGATTTGGTACCAGCCCTGTTGATGCAACATTGTATCTCACTCGCTCCAATCAAGCCATGTTTAATCGATCGGCTTAATTAAATAAGTATCCAATGTAAGATTACAGATCATATTTAAATATGAGCATATTTTTTTTAAATGATGTAGTATATATTTTCGTGGAAATTGGGTTATAAATTCGCAATCGTTTTAAATCGATTTGTATGCTTTATGGTAGGTTTTTAAAGGGATACGAATATATGTGGATATTAGATTTTGCAAGCGAAAGGGTTGCTGAGTTTGCCAACACACTACACCGTCAGACTCGTTTCGTCAGGAGAACGGAGGGAGCCATTAAAATAATTACAGGGAGCTAATTTATTGCTCAACGGCGTGATGATGGTGTGTCTGGTTAGATTGCGAAAAAAATTAACTGTATCCACGAATTTTCATGGTTAACGACATAAATGGCAACGAGACAACTGTAAGTATGTTATGCGGGTCATGATTAGATGAACGGGTTTGATCTTCAGACATCTCGCAAGACGTTAATTTGCAGAAATATGAGAGGAGAGCGATGTGCGCTCGGAAAGTGTCGATGCGGACCAGTTCGTTCCGAAATTAAGTATTTCTCGCAATGATACAATCATTTGGAGATTAACTGCGACCGTGAGGAGTTATTAATGGGGTAATGATTTCATTCACAAAACTCGAATCAGGAGCGTGCAACCTTTTTATATCCGATCGAATTCAGCAATATAAGCGTCGTTGTTCGATTATTTTAATGAAACTGTCTTCTATCCATCGCAACTAAGTCTCTTCAATATGAAGAAGTGGTGTTTAATGCCTTCCGTACGACGAAGTGGATTCGATCCACGAGTTTTACACCTGCCGCTCCTCCAGACACATCATTTCCTTTTTTCTTAGTTTGCTCCTTTTATTTTGTTCATTTTATATCAATTTTCATTATCAACGATCGTATTCATATACACAAATGCATATATTAATATCAATCGGAAAAAAATGCATTCAAAGTAAATCGGATCGCCAGACCAAATGTTAACAACTATATATATCTAAAATATAAAAAATAATCTCTGTTTGTTCGTATGTAATGCGCTGCCATACCGTTCATTAAATTGCGATAAAACTTCGTCCATTTATTGTTAAGGTTTGCGCGAGTAACATTGGCATAGTCTAATATATAAGATCAATGTTTGTTTGTCCGTATTTAATGTGCTGCCATGCTGTTCATCCGATTGCGTTAAAACTTTGTCAACTTATTGTTTACACTTGCAGGATTAACATAGACAATTGTTTATATTTGGCTAATTCTTCATTTGGGAGCCAAATCTCTCATCTTTTATTATTTTTGGATCTGCAAACAGGTAACAGTTGCTGGGAGCCAGATCCGAAGAATTTTTGATTTTCAGGGTAATTTTTGGCAGTTTCTTTCATCAAATGCACCAATAACGTCATATAATATTCGCAATGATGGTTTTTCCTTAATCAAGGTAATCGACGAATATTATACAGAAGCAAAAACCATCCTACGAACTTATTGATTGATATTTGACTGGTTGCAATCGGTTATTATCTGATCTTGAACAAAATGTTTGCGTACCCAATATAATTTTAATGATACTCAGATTATCGTGATGTTCAATAATGGCGGCCGGAAATGAACAACAACTTTCCCAGAAGTGCTTTGGATGGTGAATTGAGCGAATCGTCGAATGCAGAAAATGTATTAATTTCTCTAATAATGTTGACCGGTTCTGTTTTGGTCGCCATTATTCGAGTTCCAAAAGATAGAAGATTAAATAAATTAAAATATCTGTATCCAAGCAAAGTCTTTGAGGGGTTAAGAAAATGTTGTGTCCGAATTCCAATGATACGTTGATCTCGAAGACGGACAGAGACGGAGTGTCTTGCATGTTGAGTTTAGAGAGAAAAAGAAACAGACAGAGTATATTGCGTACATTGTACGATTATATAGATCGTTAATCCAAATTTATTTATTTGTGTACAAGCAATTTCAAGTGTATTGTTTATGTTTACGCAATAAAATTACCTAATATTGTGTGCTATCGACAGTGTTTATTTATTTATGTACAAGTTTCATACACGCTGCGATGGTCCTGACAGATAATTGGATTTGTACGGATGAAAAATGGCGGACATACAAATATAGCATCTAAGTTTATGATGATTTAAAATAAGCTCAAAGGGTTAAATGTGATTAATCGTAGGCAGAATTTTTTTTACATATCTTTTTGAATATTACTAATAAGAAACTTATAAACGGTGAGTGAAATTTTTTTTTAGGATATCTGGAGATTTGCAATGATCTTATTGTCTTTATTTACATATTTTAAATGGATAGGGTAGGTTATAATTTGTGTTTTTCCAATTAAGTTCTAACAGTTGATTCTGTTTAGTGCAGTGATGGAACAATTTTAAGTATGCTAAGGAAGCTTTCATCGTCGCAATTTCCAAGAAATTTTGAGCAGCCGACGAATTGATCTAAAATGGAGGTAGATCCACTTTCTAAAATTGGATACAGGTTATAAATTTATAAGGTGATTAGAGAGAAGAAAATTTCACCGAAAGATCCGGTGTCTCTAGATTTTGTAATCGCCATGGTCACAGCTACATCGAGGTCGATAAACTATAAAATGGCATCGTGATTTTAAGATTCCAAACAACTTTTCATCATGAGCGGATGCTGTCGAAACCGGTTGGATGCAACTCTAAATCGATTCGGAAAAATACCTCTTTGTGCTTCTATCTCGTCTTCTTTTTTTGTATTTTTTGCCCTTTTCGAACGTCTCTCGAAACGAGTTGAAAAATGCTACGCGGTTAGCAATGCGAACCGGTTTGGCAGGACCTTAACCTTACCCAACGAAATACTTTTGTTCCCTCAATTGGGACTTAAATTCTCGTTGCGAAAATGTATCTATATTTAGCGCAGGAGAGTGCATTGAAATTTCTTACGCGTCCGAAGCGGTTCCCATAAAACATCGACCTCGTAGTAACGTAAACTCATAAAATTTGTCGTAAACCGAGTGAATGATTCGTTTCTATTGTAGTCGGATAAAGTGTTCGAAAGAATGGATTTCCGTTTTGTAAATTCTCACATACTGGCGGATCGATGAAAGTAGTCTTCGTAGTAAAATTAGCGCATAATATGAACTGTCTTAATAAACAATTTGTGCTGCAGAACCAGCCAAGCGGTTCCAGCAATTATAGTGATTGAAAACAACTGGCTCAGCAATTCGTGTATGTTTCGAATCAAGCGATTTTTAGAAATGTACATATCATGCAACATTTAATCATACTTTTAAATCAGCAGTGGAATGGCGCACTAGATGTAATTATGTGTCCTTTGTTTTATTCTATTGTGCCCGCTGTCATCTGAAATTAAGTTGGTTTCACAATGCACAAAGATGTCTAAAATTCCGTTTAAAATGGTCGTAATTATATGAATTGACCATGTGCTCCCCCCTTAATATCATACTTTTGTGGGATCATAAGCTAAAAATACCTATAGTTCTTGGGCAATCAATAGGAGCTACTTTCTAAATTCGGAAAGTCAATACATTGTATAATATTAATTAATACATATACACATAAGTGGCTCATACGGCCTTATAAAATCAAAACAATTCGTAGGAATATTAGAAATCAAACATTTTATTTTCGTGGGCGAATTTGCTAGATCTGCAGCGATAAGAAATAAAAGTGTACATGCTGAACATATTATTAGTGTGCCTATTTTTAAAATTAATATTCACACCTAGGTTGATACAATTATATTGTCAACTCATAGTGATATGTTATGGTAGAGGACGGATACTAAAAATAGTATCCGTCTAAGGGCAGAAGGCCTTGAACGCCGAAAAGGCACCGGGGCTGGCCACCAAGTCTCTGTGGCCAAGAGGTCCAGAAAAAGGACCTCTGATACGGCAAACCCAAACACGACCACAGAACGCACACGTGCAGATCCCAGCACACACAGTCCGAACTATCTTTTAGTTTCATTTTTGCCAGATATGCCGCAAAACTGCCGTGCCCCGTCAGAAACTGGGAAGTCCAGTGATCGGGCTCAGTCCATTTTAACTCGAGGCGAGATGAGACTGAGCCAAAGAAATTCCACATGTAGCCACCGTGAGGCGACTCAGACCAACTGCGTTCCCAATTGGCAATTGGCGCGTTTATAGCCCACCTTTTGGTGGCAATAGGATCCGTAAGAATTCCATCTGCTTCCAACTTTAATTACGTGCGTTTTTAAGGTGCCTCACTGCCTTAAATTGCACTTTTAGGTCTAGTAGCGTGATTCCTGTAAGGACAGGGAGGCTGTCTGTAGCAGTTGTTCTGTACGCTTGTCTCATCCACTCTGTCCGCCTATGCTCCTGCTCCGTATGTGGTAATACTTTCGTAGATGGCTTCATAGGCAATCCTGAGGTGTCTGCCACCAAGACCCCACATTTTGCCAAAAGCCTTGGCCGCTTTGCCGGTTGCAATTTTAATGTTTTCTCTGAATCTCCCTCAATCCCCCAGAGATGGTGACGCCCAGGTAGACGACGCTTTTATCGAAAACTATACGGTCTTCACCCAGCCAAATGCGTGGATAACGCATGAGATTACCCTTGAGCATAACCACTTTTGATTTTTAGTCTCACTCCATGTCCAAAGTATCCTTAAGGCTGCATTCGTTCTTTCTTTCAGTTCTGATCTTGAATCCTCCCATGTTATGAGAGTAAGGTCATCGGCATATGCTGTTAGTAAGCAATCCTGCGGGAGTACCAGGTCAAGGGCATCATCAAGCAGAATGCTCCAGAGCATGGACCCCAGAACCCTGTGGACATTCCATCGTCAGAGAGCGAGTGATGAGCTCACCTCCAGCCGGCGCAAAAACAATCATATTGTCGAAGTAGCTTCGTATTAATTTAATTATATTATTACGGATCTTGTATTTATCCAGTTTGACGATAATCATTGCCCAACAAGCATTGTCAAAAGCTCCCGAGAAATCCAACAGAACTGCAATCGCGTAGCGTTTGGTGGTTGATTCTGTGATAGATAGCACACTAGAGCTGGCATCAATGGTGGACTTCCCAGGTCTGAAGCCAAACTGTTTTCACATCTGTCTGCTTGTCTCCCCCAAGAGCAGTATTCATCCTATACGCTATAGTTTTCTCCAGGAGTTTTCCTAGCGTGGGAAGCAACACTATGATCCGATACGCCTTTGGGTCTTCTAGTTGCATTTATGATGAACCCCGTTCGTCCTGTTAATTTTGGAGCTGTCCCCCAAGACGTCCTGTTAATTTTGATAACGACGTTTTTAAAAATCTTGTGGAGTCAGAGTCATAATTAATAGCGGATCAGATTGCAGAAAGGATGGATTCATCTCATGGAACAGTTTTTCGTCATCTAAAGAAGTGGGTACCGCATGAGCTATCCGCAGCTTTTGCCGCATCCTGCTTACTCCCTGGATATTGCCCCAAGTGATTTTTACTTATTTCGTGCTTTACAATTTTTTTTACTAGTGAAAAAGTTAAGTTCTAAACAGGATCTACAAAATGGTCTTTCAAGTTTTTTTTACTCTAAACCAGTGTCCTTCTACAGCAATGGAATTAAAAGCTACCTGGATGGCGAGGAATTGTAGATAGTGGATACTAAGATATAAATATTTATAAGCAATCAAAATTTATCGAGAATTCTCAATGACCAAATACTGTGATCCTGGTCCAGCATCTGTACCTTAGGATGTATAGATTTTCAGTCTTCATGATCATTTGAATTCCTTGTTATCTTTCGATTCGTTCATCCTGGTAACCCGCTGGGTGAGTGTTCACAAATAATAGATCGAATGGAAATCCACGCAGATTAAACGTGCGCTGGTGAAAATGGTGACCAAAAAAAATAAGGTTGTCACATAAATTAAATATATTATAATATAAATTTCACATTCGAATGGAAAATACTGGATTTGGCAGAAAGCTGATGGGGTCATATTTTATAGAACATGGGTCATGTAGTGATGGAACGTAGTCAGAAAGTTAAACGAGTTTGGCTACATACGAATTCATTATTTATATTGCGTATTTTGTCGAGTTGGATTTATTTAGCGCGTTCCAACATCATTTTTCGCGGTTTGATATTGGATTTCAACACATGATCGATGCTAGTTCATATGTAGCGATACCGCAGTAAATCTTACATTTTAGCATCTTTCATTCGAAATATTCTCTCATCTGTCTGAAGTTCAATCATAACGCAGATGCAAAATTCGCGCATTAAATCTGCATTTGGACTGAATTAAATGTAGTCTTTAAAGTATGTATTATGCTCTCTAAATAAATCGATTTCGATCGAAGAAAATCCTCACCTTGGGCCATATAACTGGATTCTATATTGATAGGATAAAACGTGATTTAAGATTCGATCTTGCAGGTTTTAATCAACCTTATACATTGAAGTCAAATTTTCATACCTTAAAGCCAGTCTAGCGATATAAAATATTTTGAATAGTCGATGGTTTGAAAGGCATTTTGTTATGTAAAGTAATCAGCGACCACGTTTAAAAATTATTTATGACAATCTAGGTATTTTCATTAAATATGCTAATGAAGGTTTATTTATAAATGCCTTTAAGCGAATATGAATGCAATATCATGAGGCTTTAATTAATTTAAGACGTAATTTAAGTATTTCAACTGGCACAATTTAGAGCCATAGAAAAGCAACCTTTTGCATTTTCAATGTCGTTTCTCGTTTTCCAGTTCATTATCATTTATGCTTGTTGCTAAACGACGCTGTTCGCAAAGAATGCTAAATATTCGTATCGGTGGAATTATTTCTAACGCGGTGAGAAAATGTGTAGAGATTGCTCGGCCGTTCCCAAGAACAATGTTCCGATAATTAACAATAACAGAAGGCCGTGGAGGGACGTTAATAATATATATATATATATTTATTTTCGTGATGCATTTAATTTCCCTGGTGTGTTTAATCGTCACGATCGCGACTGCAACCTGCCGCTGGTGATGGATCCTGTTGCCTTCCTGGGCTCATTGCTTCGTCGCACTCTGCCCGCTTGCTGCCGGTTCCATTCTCCGACCGAAACTTTTTGTGCGATTCATGGGCACGCACTCTACTTAGGGTGACCATCATATCTTGAAAATATTTCATTTTAAAAAAAATTGGATGAATTCAAAGGCTGACGGGCAGAACGAGCAGACGACGGCGCTAAGATAGAAACATAACAAAATGTATTCCTTGTATTTGCAACTAAGTGTTTATATAGTAAGTTTGACCCTTGATTCTTATTTTAAATCCAAATTGTGTGGCAAAATTAATCCATATTAAAAAATCATTAATATTTCTGATCGATCATCTCGATCCAAGTTAATCTTAATTTCCTGAATCTAAAAAAGTAAACATCGAATGCAATTAATTAACATTTCTGCTTGTTTGGATTTGCACAATAATTATGATATTATTTAAAAATAATTTTCGAAAATTCTCGAGAAATTTTGATAAACAAAAAAATGTATGCAGAACACTAAAGTATTGCATTTAAATATTATTATCTTAGTATGTAATTGAAATAAATCAACTAATCTATTGCTAAAATCGCTTTAATCGGAAAAGCTATTAACTCTTTAACACTTGGACGTACACAGTCGTCAAGTCCCGTCATGCGTCAATTGATAATATTTGGTTTTTGCTCAAAAATTCTTAAACTTCTCTGAGAATTGAAATGAGGCAGATAACGCTTCTGTGAACAATCAATGTCATTGATTCAAAACAATAATAATTGTGTGTTTTAGCGATGGTTTAACTGCAATTTTACGTTCATAAATTGCGAAAATCGTTATTCCAGATGTGTGCGTCAACCGGTTAAAGAGGTAAGACCTAAAATTGTGTCCGAATTCCAGTGAATCAGAAAATGTATCATTACACGTTAAGCTCGGAAACAGACAGAGACGGAGAGTGTTTTGCACGTTGAGTTTAGAGAAAAACCGAGACGGAGAGAGTATCTTACAAATCGGAGATTGTGAATGGGAGACAGAGACGGAAAGAATATCTTGCGTATATCGTACGATTGTATTTATCGCAAACCCAAATTTATAGAATAATAATGATATGTGAATGATATAATTAATCGATTTCAAGTGTATATACAAACTTCATACATGCTGCGACGGTCCTGTCAGATAAGTGCATTTGTACGGATGATAAGTGGCGGACATACGAGTATGATGATTGCATATAAACATTTGTATCTTAGTATTTAATTCAAATAAATAAAACAGCTAGAAATATAATAAACATAAGTATGATATTTAAAATTAATATATCTATCTAAAGTAGAATCGGACGTATTTGCTCTCTTTTTGGTTAAAAAATCCAATGAACTACGAAATATTTCCATCTTTGAAATAAATTATTGACAACTATTTGTTTTAGTTTAAGACAATTACAAACAACTTGCCGATAAACAATTTATTCAACAAAAATCATATTCTAAACCAGCGCTTCTTAAACTCACGAAGTCCGCGGACCCCCTCTTGAGCAAAATTTCTTTCGCGGACCCCCTCTTGAGCCAATTTTTTCTCGCGGACCCCCTCTTGAACAAGTTTTTTTTGTGGACATCATTCCAACCCTTGAGACTTAATTTTTCAAACAAATAAATATTTCTTGGTCAAAATAGATCTTCTTATAATGTTTTCAGTAAAAAAAATCCCGAAAATATCTTGTTCAAGTATAGATAAATGTTTTTTTATATCTCCGCGGACCCCTGTTTAAGAACCGCTGTCAGCGCTTCTTAAACTTATGTAGTCCGCGGACCCCCTATTGGGCAAAATTTCTTTCGCGGACCCCCTCTTGAGCAAATTTTTTTTCGCGGACTTCTTCATGAATAATTTTTTTTTGGCGGATTCATCCCAACCTTTGTGACCTAATTTTTCCACCAAACAAACATTTCTTGGTCAAAATAGATCTTTTTACAATGTTTTATGTAAATAATTCGGTGAAAATATATTTTTCAAGTGTAGATAAATGTTTTGTTTATATTCTCGCGGACCCCCAGTAATGTCTTCGCGGACCCCAGTTTAAAAGCCGCATATCTAGATTATTATAGAACATTATTTTATATCGTTTTTTAAGATTTATCTAGGCTTGTTTTGCTCTCTTCAAAATGTCACATATTGATAATATCATGTTCTCCGAGTGACTTATTTTTTTAATGAACCTTGATGAATACTATTATGCAGCATCAATAGTAAATTAGCATCTTAGAGTCTTTATTATGTTAATTTTCAATTTTAAAAGCAACATGGCTATGATGCAACATTCATGCAAATAAAAATATATTGGATCCGCGAAATCTAAATTTAAATGTATTTGTTGTACATATCATTGTGTTTGTGCCTTTAATAATTTAACCGCCAGCGAATAAATATGCTACATATTGATAAATCCAAAAATATATTCACATTTTAATGGATCTTGGTGTTTTCATTTTATTTTTAAATAAATTCAACAGGGGACATCAGGACCATTAAATGATCTTTGCTATGTAACTGAATCTAATTTGGGTTGTATTGGTATCGATTTTACAAAAGGACAAAATTAAACTGCTATTGTTTAATTTTCAATTAACAAAGTTATTGCTTCAACGTAAAAAAGTTAAACATGGCTCTTTTATTTAGCTATATGATTGTAGATGCCATTAAAATATTTCTTGCAGAATTTTCTTCATGTAAAAGAGAAAAGTTGTTGAACACTTGCATTGATACGACGAATTTTCAAAAGGTCACAATTTGCGTTATGAAAATTTCACAAAGCACAAACATCAAAGGCGTCTTTTCAGATGTTTCAGGTAACATTTCTTGGTAGAACTTTCTTGTAACAATAACGTGTAAGAATAATGTGAATTTATATTTAGAAAAAGAGAGAAATCATAAATTGAGTAATATTAAGCAGTTTGGATCAATTTTGACAATCAAAATGTATAACTTTTAACATATGATCATAGATTAAGCTTTTGGAATTATTCCGTGTAGACATAAAATTTAAAAAAAAACATATATTCGCAATGAGATTGAAACGTAATTGTGTGATTATCTTATATTTAGCAGACAAGATCCAAGCGGCTATTGCTTAAACATTCGAACTTGAATAAAATGTTTATGCATCGTATCATTTATCATTTCAATGGTATTGGCAAGCTCGCGAAACGTAATAATAGTGGCCTGAAATGAATAGCAACTTCTTTGGAATTTTTCAACCAATAAAGGACCAAGTTGAATTGAGTTCAAAACAGAGCGCATAGAAGTTATATAAAAACTGGAATGAAATTACTGAATAGCGAATTTCGCGCGAAAAGTACAAGTTCTCATGGATGAGCATAAAAAAAGTACTCGGAAGGACAAAGGCAGGTCATGATTTATACTGTGATGGGGTGTTAAAAGTTGCACTCACACCCGGAGTATGTTAATATGAGGGCGATTCAAATATTACTCGGAATTTTGCTGTACAAATTTATTAGTGATCTATAAAAATATAGATTATTTCTCTACACCCTTCATTAGAAATATATTTATTTTTAGCTTCTTGATCCCGTCACTGATGAAATAGTGTGAAAAGTAGCATCTTCTGTTGCGCAACGCGTAATTATTCGTTTTTATTTAAGCAACCTTCACGCCTACTTTTTTTAGAATGTATCTAAGCCGCAAAGTGAGGTATGGTTGTATGTGAAAATCATGATATTTTCAGTTTATGGACAGTTTAAACATGGATGAATGATATGGTGATTTTCAATATTATGGTGATTTTCCAGATATTAGAGAAATATTTTTTGAATGTGCAATCAATTAAAAAATATGCAAAATGATGGTGACAGGAGTTGCTTAACGCCATTGAATTGAGTGCACATAATGTCGGGGTACGGGGCAGACTCGCACAAAAGGAGCCATGGCTCACATGCTCGCCAACACTGGTGCGCACGCACTAGCGTGTGTGTGCATCAAAAAAGTGGTTTTTCAGCATTATGGCAAGTTGGTGCAGTTCGCCCATCAATAATGCATCTGGCAATTGTTTCTTGTTTGACTTGTACAAATTGCGGAGAAAATTCAAGATGGCCGGCCGCCACATACCGCCTTTCCTATGCATTTTGACCATAAAACCCGACGACACCATTCAATGCACCATTGTGGGAATCAAGAGCGAAAAGCCCCCGCCGGGATTGAGGGCCAAACAAAAAAAATAAAGAGGGCTGTAGACCTTTCCGAGTAGATGAAAAACGATGGGAATGAAATGGGGATTCGATCAAGTAATCTGGAGATATGAGAGACTAGAAAGTCAATATGATCAGCGCATTTGCGCCGCTTGATTTTTTTTTTACAAAACTACCCTTAAATATATTATATTATATATCTATAATATTACATCTTCCCAAAATAAATCGATTATTTTTGCACACTCTCGTTTGAGTCCACTTAGTGTTCAGAACGGCAAAAGAAACATTATTTTTTATATTATAAATCTTATTTTATTATTAAGAGTATTTGTTTACTATTGAAGCTCAAAACCTATGACCAATATGGTATGTTGGTTTTTCTTCATCAAGGCTTGAACTAAATTTATGGACCAACCCTAACGATAAACAGATATTCATTTTGACTTCGACGCTTTAAATTCAATTACAAATATGAGCACAATAGATATTTGGATGCCGCACGAACTATCCGCAGATATCAAAGCAGATCTAGATCATTAGAATAGTGTTCCCAACCGGTGGCCCGCAGCCCGGTGCCGGGCCGCAGAGACTTTCCACCGGGCAAAACATTCACATTGCCTTAGTTTTGGATAACATCAACAATTAGGGAATCCAATTCCAGGATCCCAGACAGTTTTAGGTACTTATGAATCCCGGAATAAGTAAACGTAATCCCGAAAAATTCTTGATTGAAATTTTTATCTAACAGAAATCGTACATCTCACCGGCACAGTAAAGGCTATTAAATCGAGACATTCCCGTCGAAATCTGGACGCTTGAAAATAGTGGCATAACTAGTAATTGAGGGGCTGGACGACGCATAGAGACAGTAACTGTCTAATCTATGTATACTGTATATATATACAGTACATATATGTCATTTAAATTGTTGTATTAACCTTTCCCTACCGGTGATGTATTTACTACACCTCGACTCTAATAATGGGAATATCGATATGAAATATAATAGTTACGGGGGTCAGAATTTGGGTATTCCTCCGTAATATAATTACGAATCACATTAAAGTATTATATCGTATAAGTATTCATCTGCAGCGACGGAAATAAATTATTTGTCGGGAAATCGGGAATTTTGCGAGTTTTAGTCCGTGACTCAGCAGAAAGGAATTTTATTAGACACATTGATGGTGTTATAAAAATATGGGGGCTCACGCGGTCATCAACTCTAACTAACATTTAAATATCTGATGACGATACCTCCAACAAGTGTAGAGGCTGAGCGCGAAATAGGGGAATAGGCTGAATGCGAATGCAGCACTTTGTTTATCAGAGACAGCACTGCACCCAAGTATATATCCAATATACGAGATATATTCAGAAAGTAAGTGTACTAGGTTTTCATATTTTTTTAGAAAATGTGTATTTAAAAAAAAATGTTACATATGATTGACTATTTTTCCACATAAACTCCATGTCGTTCAATGCATGTGATGAATCGTGGCACAATTTTTTTTATGTCTTCCTCGAAGAATTCTTCCGCCAGTTCTTTTCCCCCACTTCAGAGCCTTGATTTTCAGGGAATTGGTATGACGACTGTCTTTTGACTCATGTGTGTAATGAGTCAACCACATTTCACCCAGTCAGTGTTCCTAAAAACACCATAGCCCGTTATGGTCACAGTACACTTACTTTCTGAACATTCATCATATTAGCAAAGATACAACAGCAGGTTTTGCAATAATTTGTTGAAAAAATCCATTGTTTTTGTTAAATTTTAATGTCCATCTGTTACAATATAAGATTTCAAAAAAATATTAGATAGATATCCATTTTTCTTTCATTATTAGTGGTCGCAAAAAAATATTTTTTTATCGGTTCGCAGGTGTATTAAATGATTAAGAACGTATTAAATGAAGTGAAAAAAAAATCATCTAAATTCTAACACATCACTCAATAAATCCGTAGGATATTTTTTATGAATTTGCAAAAAAACGACTTTAAATAAAGTGGAAAAAAGTTTAAAGTGAAAATATATGCTACGAACTTATCGACCGAATATATCAGCATTACATTCATGAAATATGTACAATATTTGTTACGACGACGTTAAAACTCTTTCAACGGCGATGTATCAAAATATCGAATTAGGCACTTTGATTTTTGCGCAAAATCAACAATTCCCAGGGTGGTTGACGGCACTCTCACATTCTTGAGACTAATATCCAATTTCTACAGCTCAAAAACGAGTCGCTGAAAAAATAGCAGTCAGACATGTCGGTGTCCGATGGCCGCATTTACCGAAATACGTCTGGATCGGGTCATGTTGTTGGTCGAATTTTAGAAAACGACCACATGCGACCTACCTGAAAATATAATATCTCGTTTGTGAATCGTACGATTTCTCCATGGTGCCGGCACTTAAGGTCATGGGGTCGCAAATATCTAGTCAATAAGCTTACGAAAGGTCAAGACCGTGTTTGGAATACGATCTGTCGACAGACAAATTGGGACTGCCGGCTCCAACATAATCTAATACAATTGCGAAATTATTTTTTGTAATGCAATTTTGAGATGTCTCGAGAAATATTAGGGATTTGTTCGCAGCATCAGCTGTTGAAAGCCATGAAACTAATTGCAGTTATTGCTTCAGGGATTTGGGGCTGCCAAATTGAATTACGGTGAATAGACGCTCCCATTTTTCCATTCAATAGCATTGAATTTAATTTTAAAAACATGTGCAAAAATACAAAATAATTCCAAAATGAGTACATATATTCAATTTCGAGCTATGATGAATCATCTATTCAATAGCGTTAATTTAATTTATAAATATAGACAACGAAAAAGCATTGCATGCTGTATAATATTATGAGATTATGCATATACAATAACTAAGAAATATTATGCAAAAATTTATAAAAAGCAATATATCAAGAAATATTAATATATTGTACTCGATTGGTCACCTCTGTAGTCTACTGCGATTGTTATTCCTCTATGGACCGAGTATTCCCCTACAATGGGGTTGATGAAACCATTATTTACACCACTGCTCTATACCAAAATTTTATTAATGATTTGATAAAGTTCCCCTTTTCTCGTAATTACGTCGGTATTTCATCCGGATATATTATGTAATGAAATCTTTCGGCTGTTAACATCAGTCCAATTATTTGCTTTTTTGAAGACTACCACAGTATTTATATGGCACTCAAAAATATATTCGGTATGTAATATTGATAATATTTATGTAAAGAAGTCTTAAAATTATAATTTAATATTCATAATCGAGTTATTTTATATGAAAATTTAGTTTATCATATTTATATTATATAATGTGGTGTTTCTTTTCGTGAATTATTTCTTGAGAATTTCATCGAGAAATTTTAGAAATCAATTTTTATTGAATAAAATAGAATTTTTTCGAATAATTTTGAAATACGTATAAATCTTTTTTTTGTGCGGTAGATGCGTTCCGCGAAAAATCGCACAAAAAAAGCTATGACTTGCATAGATAAAGTGAAGATGCGTTTCATGGATTTTAAAAACCGCATAACTTTGAAACAGCTATATAAAATATATTCAAAACCGCATAAAAAAAGTGAATAAAAAAATAGAAAAACAACAAGACAATTAAAAATAACATTTTTATTAACATTTAAAGGACGTCTTTCATCATTGGTAAAATTTTAAGGATGTCTGACATCTGGCATTTGAAATGCCAGACATCCACTAGAGAAATACTAATTATTTTAATTACAAACTAAATAGAGACCGTTTAAAAAAAATTCAGTCAAGTCATTTTATGGCCTTATTTTGTCACAGTTTTAATTTTTTTTTAAATAGTTCAAGTTTAAGGTCCCAAATAATATTATATTTTTTTCCGAATTTCGGTTAGTGTTAATGATTTATTTCATTTTGTTATCCATGATATCCCGATACGCACTCTTTATGAAAAAAAATGTTTTTAAAAAATCCGCATAACTTCGAAATCGCATTAAAAAAATTGCACAAAAAGAGGTTTAAGATACAATTGTTTCTATTTTTTAAAATGCTGCACTGCATATGAGTGGGTTTGCGGACCAAAATGCATTCTGTTTGAAATGTTTTAAGATTCTAAATTTGATAAAAAAATATATATAAATTTCTTATTTTCAAACTCATCTTTGTTTAAGAAGCAAAAGATACATCGTGAACTTATTCGTTTTGCCATAAAATGTCTTTCAACAGAATGGCGCTAACAAAAGATTTTTGCTAAAGTTTTATTTGTAAGGGAACAATTAAATAAGTGGTACATAAAATTTAATTCCGATAAAATTGATCTCGGATTGGGTCAACCCCGCGTTTGCCTGTGTTATTCGAGGGGTTGAATTTCAATGAATCTCCAGGAATTCGCCGAAGCTTTCAGTGCGTTAAAAAGTTCATAGTATGGGAATTTATAATAATTTTTGAGATTTGTACATAAATATTATATAAATGTCTTATATATACATGTTTATCGATATCCTAGCCACATTGTATCGAAAGTAAACGACGTTTATTTAACAATTATTAAGGTAAAATATTTATATACAAAAAAGCAGCTTTGTAGATTTTAATTTACCCCGTACTATCATGGTTACATTTTGTTGCAAAAATAAGATCATATTAAAATTTTCTTTTTAAAATTAGGGGAAATCATGTTATATTGAAAAAAATATTGAAGCTAATGGTAATTATTGTGTTTTGTTAAAGATAAGAGTGTTTTAATTCTCATCTACGAATTCCGAATGTTCATATGGTACACTCTATAAAAAAACATTTTTGTATGAAAATATTTATCTAAATGCTAATACATAATATTAATGGTTTTATATAAAGGCCTTATATATATATTTTTTTTTTAAATATTTATAGTATGACTTATACAAGTCAACATATTTCCCCTAGCGAAATAAACAGATGAGTGGCTAATTTATTGAGGGAGATTACACTTACGTTATGTCAAAAGGGCTTATTTAATCCTTTTAGTGAATTTGAATGACCGTCTAGTTTATGATTAATCGGATTGCACGGCCACTGTCGCAATTAAGAAGGGATGCGCGCGCATTCAAGCGTTAAACAAAACGCAAAACGCAAAGTATTTAATGATCATTAAATAGTCGAAAAAATATTTAATTTAAAAATATTTAAATGCGATATTATAGAAGGATGCCTATTGATATTGTTTGAATCATCAGGGGCTTCGAAATGGTCGTGTGAACCGAAATATGGAAGTCCTCGGATTGTTTGTGCGCAAATTTGCTTGGCACACGATAGGTGTGTAATTGTATCCATGTGGGGATTGTTGAATAAACATTGTTTGGGTGTGCATTTTTGCAGTGCAGTTCAGAGAAACGTGTTTCGGTAGTTGCACTGACCTGGCTTAATCGAAACTTGAGAGTGGCAGGTTCGTATCCCGGCGATGCAAGCATTTTTTCGTTGAATGTTGCGGACGCTGCTCTAAGGCCAATGACCGATCACCGCTGACTTGGCGTTTCTTACAGTCACCATATATTTGCACCACATACCTACAGGTTGATTAATTAAGCCTTTTCAACACTCAATACCTCCACGCATCTTTGCAAAACACACACCACACAGCACTCTGGACGTTGGTGTGCTTTTTGTCCATCCTCACTTCTCAAACCATGGATGTCCTTCGTTTAGATTTTTCCATCTAACAAATAATATTAATATACGCCTGACAGCTTCGTTTGTCTTTTGTGTTTCTGTGAGAATGCTTAAAAATAACAAAAACACAATCATCAAAGCTATAAATTAATCATTAACAAGCTACCGTAATCCTTTGACTGCTACGGTGTTTTATGATGAACGGAAGTTTGTTTGCTATTTTCCTATTTCTTGTTTGATTACGCTAATCCGGACTAATTGGGGATGAAAGCAGTTTGAATAACGAAAATTCAGATAATCGAAAATAGTCATAATTGACAGGGAAAGCTTCAGAATGTGTAGGACCAAAATCTCCCTCCTCGCAAATCTCTTCTTCATCTTCTCGACCTTATTTTTCTGAGGCAGATATTTCTTTAATTATTTCCTCATCATTCAAAATTTGGAATCCAGGATCGTTTGCATCGCAATTTAACCACTTGATTACATCTTCGTCATCATATGGAAGTTGTGCTATTGCTTCCTCAATGTCTCCTATATCAGGTTCTACCGCGTTACTGGAACTTACTAAATGATATTTTTAAAGCATCAGGGATTATTTGATTTTCCAATGACAAGCAAGTCAGTCCATTATAGTGACAGGTCTTTACTGGTTTTTTATCCGATGCCTTTACTTGATGCCAAACATTTGTTGGATAGTTTTTTTCCCAATTTAAGCCAATCTCATCAGCATTGTATATAAATTCTTCATTGAATCCTTCCTTCTCTACAAATAGCTTCAATGTGTCAATGAAAGTGTTTGCTGAAGGTATATCAGCAGAAAGCTTTTCCCCATGATATTGCTTTTTTACACAATAATGGACCAGATATTAGCTGTCCAGTTGATCGTCTTTGTATGAACCACATAAAAATACACTCCTCAACTTCTGTATTTTCTGATTTTTTCATAACTTTTCTGTCTGAGCTTCCATCTTCTGACATTAAACAATTAGTTAACATCGTAATATGCAATCCATCACATACGTGAGCAAAACTGGACATAATTCTCCACGTGCAAATCAGCAAATTACACATTTTTTTGTTTTATTTTGAACAATCCGGATAATCGAGGTTCATCTGTGCATAAAAATACAATGTTTATTCGATTTTTTCCATCGGTTAGGAAGTTTCTTAGTAAACTATAATATATAGAAAAATAAGAGGTTCTATTTATATTTTTATAGCAAATTTTTATCAAAATTCCGGTTTATATTTGAATACACCCTCTTTTGTGAGCAAGATGCACTACAATATTAAGCACTGATACCCTGTGGCACTGTTCATATTCGAGCATTTTGATCATCGACGATAACCTCTTAAATGCAATCAGAATTAGTTAAAATAATTATGCAATAAAATATATTAATGAACAGATCAATTTGAAAGCTTTTGCATTGTGAAATCAATACCTACACATTCCTCGCTTGGGCGATATCTAATTACGCATCATTTAATACTTATTCATTTAAATTATTTAAATTTTCATTAAGATTCAATCCTCAAAATAATTTTTAAAAATTGCACTATATCGTAATTGCGCATAAATCTGTGGTTTGCTATTATATTAATATTAAATTGGCTTGGATGGTCGGAAATAAATGTACTGTATAATTAGAGAGAATTAGGGGATAAGAACAGTAAACCCATTACGGGTCTAATTAAGCAGCCCTTTCATTGATATTGGATTAATTCATCGGAACTTAATTGACTCAGTTTTGATCTCTTGGGGTCAATGACGGTCCAGAACTAGCTGTTAGTAATTGACTCCCCATACAACCCATCCAATAGGCGCCCCAAGTCTGAGGGATATCAGCCTTTATGCATTGGCATAATGGAAAACACAGTCGCTGCAAACTTTTTGATATTAGAGAGATAACTGTGAATATTTTTTGATTAAGTATTTGTAAATTATAGGAAAAATGTAACTGGAGCGTCCTGTTTTTGAAGTGTTACTTTTGAAAGTGCTGTAGAGTAAACATCAGTAGCAAGACTATTTTATTATATATTACACAAACACAGTTCAATCTCGTAGCTAATTTCTGTCAACGTAATCGTAATCAACTTTTCTTAGGGGCTAAGAAATTTCACTTCTACTTCAAGATGGTCTTACGCATTTTATTCGCAAATATTTTTAAAGTAATATTTTTTTAATCGATCTTGAATACGTTGGACTGTTAACAATATTATTGGCAAGATAGCAGATTCCGATACGAAATTCGCTGCCAACGGGATGAACAGGGGGGGGGGGGGTTCCAAGATAAGGGAGGTTATCAAATTATTAAATTCTTAATTTTTTTATTTACCAAATAATCTCGATTCTCGAAAATCTCGAAATCTCGAAAAGATAGGGGCATCAAATGTGAGGCATCGTGCAACAACGAATAGAACGAAAATCGTTCGAGAAGGGTACAAATAGAAAAGAGCGCGCACCATTCTGCTGTCTCTTTTATCGTGACTCCATTTCCATCCTTAAAATTCGGTGAGCATGAAGCTCCAAATAATTAGCTTGACATTGATTAACCTGTTACGTGGACGTGACGTATATATACGTCCAACGTAAACTGCATCAAAATTGGTTAGGACGTATATATACGTCCTAATCAATTTTGTTTTATTTAACGAATATGTGAGTTATCGATACATGTTCAGACAACATAGTAAAAAGCCAACCTTTGCCATCAAAAAACAGTATTACACCTAGACCCTCACGCTTAACTGAAAGGCATTTTCAAAGAACAAATGAATGGAAACTAAAGCCAGGAAATATCGAGTTTATTACAAAAAAAGGGAAATAATCTACATAATGGTGTCCGGATTGTGAGGTAGCACTACATGTCTACAACTGTTTTAAAATATATCACACAGAAGTTGAGTTTTGAATTTATATATAGATATATTTTATTTTTTTAAGTTCTGTTTCCATTTTATTTATATGATTTGGTTTATTGTTTTGAATTGTTAACTTCTCTATATGTTTATGTATCTAAATAAATAAAAAATATGTTTCATTTATTATTTATAAATTTTAAGCATTGTTAAAAAAAATAATAATATGAACTCACGCCAGGTGGGCAGGACGTATATATACGTCCTAACGAAAATGTGCGCGCCCACTGTATGTTGTGGAATTGAAAATGAACTTAATAGGTTAATTAATTAAATAAAAGTCATGGAAATTGTATCACCCCTGATGTTGCAACATTGTATCTCGCTCGCTCCAATCCAAACATATCAAATCAAACGGCAGCTTAGTCAAATAAATATCGCTTGATATGCTAGCGAATCATGCTATTATCTCAAAATAGAGAGTAAGATTACTCCAGATCACCCCCTCCCAAGTGTTTTAGTTGATTTTATTAATTAAAAAAAGCTTTGCAGGACTTCTTCCCGGTAATACCGTGCTAATGGTTTTCATTCGTTCATGATATTGAATATTGCTTGAAAGCTTTTTGTGATAGCTTTACTATTCCAAATAAGGTTATGAAAATGAAAACATTTTCTATCATCGGAACACAAATATTAATATTTAGAATGGAAGCTGTTACGTTGTATTTTTATCTCCTATCAAACTATAAATCGGTCTAGATTAAATAACTTGGTACAAATTTGATTTCATTTAATAAAACAAGCTCAACAATTTGATTTTTAGCCACTGCGTGATGATGTATTTTTAAAAATACATATCGTTGGATATTCCATCATTCGAAAGGAATCCTTCAGGCCGAATTCAGTTATGGTGGTTCGTACCGGTTGAGGCATGAGTGAAGCTGTGGTCAGTAATGTAATAGAATATTACTGTGACCAGTGGCCATAAGTCTTGTTTTTGTTTCACCAAAGGGCGGAAGTTGATAGCCTCTTTCGGAGCAGGGGTATTCAACTCTCTTCTATGAATGAGCATACACGGAATCGTTCCATGAAACGTTCTCAAAGAATGCACCAACGTTCAGCCGATACGAAATGCACAAAAAATTGAGCACTGCATTCGCGATGTTAACACGTCGTTAATGAGAATAATTATTTGAATTAGTATAGTGCGCTTAAGAATATGAACGATGAATATTTTTTCTCCCTTATTATGTGAAATTTTAAAGTTAAATATAACATTTTGATTTGCAATACAATGCGGCAGTAAAAAATGTGCGCTTCGAACGTGGGAATAAATTATATTGATGATAAAAAGTATGCGATATAACCTTCGAACGACGTTCCATGAACATCCAATGTTGTTGCGATTTCGTGTAGATATTGAATAACCTTCGTCTTTAATGCAATTATGACCTGATTATATTTATAGCAAATTCAAAATTATCATTTGTATAATTCGATGCATTTGAAAGTATGAAAAGGTCAAAAATGACAAAATAGGTTTATATTTTAAAGTATAATTATATACAAATATTAAGTAAAACCAATATTAATGTCGGATTTTATCAAAGAAATTCATTCTCAAATTTTCAACTGGTTATTCAAATATTGAAATTTTCCAATTTCTCAAGAAATTTTCTAATTTCTCAAGAAATTTTCTAATTTCTTAAGAAATTTTCTAATTTCTCCAGAAATTTAAGAAATCAATTTTTATGCCATAAAATAAAATAAGCCGCTTCTAGATACATATGAGAAAAAATGTTTACAAATTTCTTCCTTTCCAACGCGTCTTATCTTTGTTTAAAAAGCAAATGATACATCCTGAACTTATTCGTTCCACCATAAAAATATCCAAGTTTCTCAGAAAGTCAATATACCTTAATAGCTTATCCGACGATAGCAATTTTTGCAAATCATACTTACATTTTATGACGGTTGAAATATTGTTTAGAATACGATTTTTGTTGAATAGGTTGTTTTTCGGCAAGTTGTTTGTAGTTGTTTTAAGCTGAAACAGAGATGTGCTAATGATTTATTTCAAAGATGGAAATATTTCGTAGTTCAATTGGATCATTTTAAAAGCAATATAAAAATAATTCATATTCATATAAATATTAATATTTTTTCAGGTCAGTTCAAAAATTCGTGCATTAGCAATTAAACATTTTAATAAACGATATATTTTCTTCCCACTATCTACAATTTCTCGCCATCTTACAAGCAGCTTTTTAATTCCATTGTTGTAGAAAGTCGAAAGAAGCAAGAAATTTGATTTAAATATTTCATAAAAATGCGCACTAGTTTTTGGACTGACCTAATAAATATCATACTTACGTTAAACCATATTTCGGATTGTTATATTTCAATTACATATTAAGATAATAATATTATCGAGAAATTTGAGAAATGAAATAGAGTATTCTCATTTCTCGAGAAATGAAAATATATGAGAAATCATAATCCCTACTATTAAACTATTAAATTAAATATAATAAAATATATTCTATTAACCCTATCGTTTCATCATACACTCGTGCATCGATGGCAAAGTCATGCTGTAAAGATACCCCTACACGTCTAAACATTTTCAATATATTTTATAGAAACTCGTAAATGTTTATATTTAATATTCAACAAAAAATCGTTTTCTAAAGAATCTTTTAACTGTCATAAAATGAAGGTATAATTAACTGAAATTGCTATCGTTGGATAAGCTATTAAGCTCTTTCAACAAATATAAGACGACTTTCGTTCGTGTTGTCTTAAGAGCAGGCGTTTGTTTTGATAATTAAGATACTCGCATCATTCTTATTGTTGACCAATTTTGTTATTCCCCTTTGCCTGTACTGGAGTAGCGTCAGTAGCCGAGTATCACTACTCCTTTGCAAAATTTACTCAGTGGATTTACATTAGAGCGTAGCATGTATGTTATCCGGTTTGAAAGGGTTAACCTGAATAGATGGTAATCCAAAGGTGGCAAATCTAGCGAATATATGCAATAAAGTGTCCCCAGTTATTTCGACAGTGCTCGTAAAAAGAGATATGATTTTAACTCTAAACGATTTTCGAATAGTCTACTATTTATGAAAAGTGTCAACATACGCCTTTCCTGGACGACAAGCTGAAGATGGCTGTTTATGTTTATGAAAATGCGGCGTTTATATTAGATCTACCTAATATATTAACTTGTTTATCTATAATATCGCAGCATATGTGTTTCCTTTAGCTCTTATGTTAACAACATAGTTCGTACTCCTTTTACTGTTGATTTAAATCTATGTAAACGTGAAAAACTGAAAAACGTTTATAGTTTAAGGCCGTTTATAGTTGTATTGCTTTTTTAGCACTGAGTACTGACATTGAGTATCATATATTATATACAAAGTTGATCTTGTACCTATCGATTATTACATCACATCTGTGACAGTCAAGTATGATCCTGACCCCAAATGGTCACAGCAGTGTTACCGCATATTTAACTATTGCAAAAATCACGGGATTATATGCTTTATATAACTCGACCCTGCGATGGATAATTGCCCGACGCGGAACGACAATGTTTTGGAATTCATTATTAAAATTTGCAAGAAAAACCGGAAAATCCGGTAATATTACCTTACAGCGTATAACATCATCGTCGTTAAAATTTACGCACGCCGTCATGGAAGAAAAAAAAGATGAAATACGCTCAAGAAAAATAAATCGACGAATCGTTGGGGGATATCGTGAATGTAAGGAGGCGCAGGGAATGAAAATGGCACAATTCATAAAATATCCATTATTAATTGCGATAATGGCTCATCATGTGATGCAAAATCACGATGTTATGATGCTCTGCGATAAATAGAAAATAATGCGCAAATACGAAAACGACGTAAAACAACAAAAGGATAATAGTCATTGTTCGCCTCTCATATTTTCATTAGGAAGATTGTCCCTTATTTTACATAAGCTTGGAGGACTTTCAATGCTCGCTACAACATGTTTTTTTATCATTCTAATGTTTCAACTGAATTAAAAACGCAATAAGCTCTCACAAACGCAAAAAGAATTGGAATTTAATTCAAAAGGAATGCTTAAATTGCCGATTCATAGCAACAACGTCATCGTGGTTTTGGATGCATGATCAATAGAATGCGTTTATAAAAATATACTTTTATCGAATATTCAGCGCGAATAAAGATGACAAAATTTATAGGAATTTGTGGTCATAGCCATTAAAAAATTGCCACAAATTCTTGTGGATAATTATGTATGCAAACTATGCATAATTTCATAGATGACTAAGTTTTAATAAGTTTTCCCTATATGTATCAAAATATATTAATGATATGTGCCAAAAAAATGTCGTTATTATTGGATAAATATGATGAATTAAATGAATCGTATTCGACATTCGATTATCATTGTTACTAACTGAGCATTATTTTTCTTTTTTCCTTCTTAAGAATATTAGGATGCAATAGTAATGGAATACGTCGAACATAAAACAACTTGAATTAATGATACTTAATTAATGTATTAATAATTTATAACGAGCACATAAGTAGTAAAGCTGATTCTTTCTCATTTTGTTGTTTTGACATTGTATATAAACAAAACGGCAGTCTACTGCGATGATATTGTTGCCAACATTTATAATCAATATTATATAAATTTCTTATACTCACAAGGCGGAAAGTATGCTGTATCTGTTTATAACAAATATTATATGCATTTATTATGTATGTATGTATTTATTACGTTATGTACTTATATTTGCAATACTTCAATCAAGTTCCTGCGCTATAACTTTAGCCACGTCTATCGAAGCCCTGGCTATCTTATATCGAAATTATTTGACGTTTATTTAGCAATTATTAATATAAACTACTTGTAGACAAAAAATCAGCTTTGTAGTTTTTAATTTAATGCCGGTATGCACAATTATTCACGTTTCAAAGGTTATTATTAATGTTAACTTTCTTGATTTATATCGTATGAACACTGACTGAAACAAAAATTATCCACCATTGATTGTGGACCAGGCAAGAGGCAAACTTTCAAGAAAGCTAAACACCCAGAGGTGAACTTGCTGCTGAAAATGCACGCTCAGCCTTCACACTCGTTGGAGGTATCGTCATCAGATATAATTCATAAGATATAATAAACAAGATAAAATTCCTTCCTGCGCTGAGACACGGACTAAAACTCGCAAAATTCCCGATTTCCCGACAAATTATTTATTTCCGTCGCTGCAGATGAATACTTATATACTATAATACTTTAATGTGATTCATAATTATATTACGGAGGAATACACAAATTTTGAACCCCGTATCTATTATATTTCATATCAAATTCCTATTATTAGAGTCGAAGTGTAGTAAATACATCACCGGTAGGGAAAGGTTAATATCTCGAGATTGTCTCCATTTTTGTAACCTCCATCATGCTGGTGAGGTGTACGAATTATGTTAGATAAAAATTTCAATCTCGAATTTTTCGGGATTACGTTTACTAATCTCGGGATTCATAAACACTTAAAAGTGTCCCGGATCCCGGGATTCGATTCCCTATTCGGAGGTAGTACTCTATAGTTAGACAATTTGGATAATCCGATTTACATGTATTATATGTAAAATTCCAACTGCTATGTACACGCAATGACGTGTTTAAAGCAGTTTTAGAGAGAAAAATTACAGCTAGATACGGAGATCGCAAGATTCACAGATGCTGACCTTACAAATCTAACAGGTTAGGTTAGGTTGATTATCGATATAATATGTTTAATGTAAGAAATTAGGACGAGGAATTTTGTATGTATGGAACTAAGACGAAGAATGATGCAATTGTTTGGTTGATGACAGGATACATTGGTTATTTTTTAAATATGAAAATAAAATCGAAACAATACAACTCGGCTTTATGAGCTTATAAATGAAAATATGTCTTTTGAGATTAAAATTAGAAAGCTTAACCCTTTCAACGTTACGTTTCACTGTTAAAAGTATCATCCGTAGTGACACGATCTTTTTGCCGCTAGCGGATATGTACGTCATATCTATTGATACGAAAATAGTATATCATCAAATTCGAACAAGTCAGTTTTCGAGATGAATCATTCTTACATTTAACGCACACATCACTGCAATCGGACATATCCCTATTTTTCCATTGATGTTTGCTTTAATTTCACAATGCGGATATATCCGTCATAGCCACATTGCATGGACTTTGGTCTTGACGGATATATACGTCATATCCACTTAAGGGGTTAAATATACAACAAAATCATAAATCATTCGTTTTTATTGAGCCTGCTATCGAAAAAAATCTTTCAGTTGTCATTGAGGTTGGTTTTATCGACAGTAGAGAATCGTAAAGAATATCGAAAACATCATACCTTTTTTTTGACGTGATCGAAATTTTTAAATAGTTTTTTCAATAAACTTTATATTATCAGCAAAATGCAAAAGCAGATGCCAAGAGCTCATTTTTTTCTCGATTCGGATCGTTTTTCGATCTCTTCACTTGCATCTCTATTTGTCACGTATCCTAAACAATTATACCAAGGAAGTCAAATTAATTGCCAATGAACTATCTAAATTATGCAATAATAAAAACGAATAACATAACAGCAAATATATTTTTAAAATGTCAAACAATTTGATTTATTACTAACAATTATTATTTTTACGTATATTGATCATTCATATAATATACATAAAAAAGAGCATCACTCAATATTATTGAAAATATCTTATAAGTCTGAGAATTCAATGCTACAGAAACTGCCAACTAAGCGCGACATAACTGTATTCGACTTCACCCACAAGTACCAAGGTTCTACTTATATACTCATTACTAGATATTAAAGACACAGCTAAAATATTTTTCTTACCTTAGACTTGTAAAATTGTGATTTTATTTGCCCCAAATCGTATATACAAGATGTTTTGCACATAGACATAATTTTTTTGGGGACTAGGTGGGTAAAGAAAATAAATTATATCTGAGTTTCCAAAGTCACATAAAATATGCAAACGAATGAGAGATGTTACAACTACAACAACTGTTAACAACTATTTTGAACTTAGTTTAGTTTTCAAAAGCTCTCTAGATTATACCCTTTCCAATGATATGTTACATGTCATAAAAATCATTCAATAAGTCGTTAAACTTGAAGAGTTACCAGTTTGCCTCGGTCAGGGCTAAGAATATACTTTTTATGTTTAAGATGTTTTTATTGGCCACCTCTGCTTCATATAACGTATTTATTACCTTATTTAGGATTTCTTTTGTTGGCACCTCTGTCGTGTAAATTAATTTTTTTCACGTCCCTAGACAAATAAATCCAGTGGTGTCAGGTCTGGAGACCGTGTAAGCCACGGAATAGGGCACGTCTCTTAACAAAGAAATCCATTGGTGTCAGGTATGAAGACCGTGCGAGCTACGGAATAAGGTTTAATATTTAAGTGCTGGTATATATGAATTAAAATAAATATTGTGAATAAAGTTTATTTTGTTAACAAATGTGATAAATTTGGAAGTATTTATATTTCTGAGGCATTATCTAAATCTAGATTTATCCTGTTTTTCTTGGATCTGAAAAAATAATACGGTCGTTTAAGTCGAAAAGGATCAACTATGAACGACCGATTTGCAATATTTTGATGATAATGATACCTAAAAATTCTTATTTCAAATAATATTAATTTAATTTAAACAGTATCAATATATCCCGACATTTTATTTTTATATCTCGGAGCTACACGTTAAATCATTTAATTCCACAAAAAGATCCTCCTTCCGAGTTGCACTGCTCTAATCCATCCAAAACATGCAATTTTTCTTTTATATTAGGACTCATCTGTTCAATGGTCGTCTTTTTTGTTTTCTCCAAAGTAAAAGCTTACTTCAGATTATTTTCTTCTTTCCAATCTACGTCTATTTGTCTAGCGACCTTTTCAATTGCAAATCCTTATTCAGTAGATAAATACTAATTATTTTAACAGAAATTTAATTTGGAAATAATCTTGTATATTTAAATGTATATTTGGGTTGTATATCATCTTGAAATTAAGTTAAAGACATGCAACAAATAACTATGATTCGCTATGCTATTATAAATAAAATGCATAGATAAAAAATGCATTTTTTTGCATCATAGGATAAAGCGGCAGCGGACAAACCGCAATAGCTCTAAAACGCTATGCTCATGTAAACAGCTTAAATTATTGTTATATTTTTATAAAGTCTGTCATTTCATTTTGCTTTTGTAGCTGGCGTAACTTGCGGTCGACGCAGTGCGTTTCATTGCGGTTTTAGAACACATCTTTAGAATGCATGTGTGCAGCGAAATTGCACGCGACCAGAACATCGCCCCACACATGCAATAACTCGCAACGGACGATATTACATATGCGAACGGTTTCGTAATTTTACAACATTATGCCATAATTTGAAAAATGATCAATTTGTTGCTAAGGGATGGTTCAAATCTATCCTAAAATACACCACGAAGACATGTTAAGTAAAGTATAAATTAGTTACAATGTAATTAATGTTCGTCTAAATTTGATGTTATTAAAATGTTTCTTTGATATCACTTGTTCTAAAATATCGTATGACGCAGAGCCGTAATTAGGGTATGAAGCGCTCGTGGCAAGTATCTAACTTAAAGCTCCTCTCCCCGTCCCCCGGAAATCCAATTTATTTTTTAAAGTTAACTAATACTATTATAAATGCAATATATTAAATACTATTATAATATATGGTTTAAAATAATATATAAAGATAGTCCCAAAAGTAACCGACATAACGTATATTGCTTCCGTGATCATACAGATCATAAAAAATGCCACAAAAGGCCCTAAAAGAGGACGGAATGGCCATAAGATTTGTATGCTCAATCGGTCCGCTTTTCGGACCACTGATATGACGAATGAGCGGCTCGCAATCGGTTGCCAACCTAAACATAACGACAATAAAGAGAAGAGGGATTAGACAACTTAGTATATATTATAAATACGGACAGAGTCAATCAGTGTGGTTGAGTAAAATAAAAACCATGCGCAACTCTCGACCGGGTCGTTATTCTACGTTTTGCGCCCCAAGCCTAGTTGCGCCAGTGGCGGGCGCCTGCTTTGAAGCTTACTGAAACTGAATAAATTGATGCCCCAATACACAATCGATAATTAATTTGGTAACGCGTAAATTACTATCGAGTTTTATGTAAAAAACGTAACAGTTAACCGTTAAAAATAATTTATGTTGCCTCATATTCAATGCTAGAACCCTACTACTTAACAATGCATCATAATGTGGACTCGAATGTTAATACAAACATTCTCACTACTTGCTATACAATGGGTATATGAAGGTGTTTTTTTAATAAATCTTCTTGTCTCATAATTCTAATATGCACGAAACGCAATTTCTTTTATTTTTATGTCTTTCAATGCATCTTAGAACGATATAGTAGTTGCGAAAAATATAAATCGCGTTGTATCTACCTTTTGAAGTGACAAAAGAGATGAATTTGCCTTTCTTTTAAATGATGAAATCAGCCATGCTAAGTATCACATTTGTGCCTCAATTATTGCACTACGAAGTTTGCCAAAAAAAAGAAGGTTTCTGTTAAGAAGGTGCATTAGATATAAGGAGGCTGAGACTTTAAAGACAGCAAAAAACCGGACCGCCCAAAATCTAATATGGATGTCGAAAATCATTTTATTAGAGCCCAAAAAATATCGTCGTTTTAAGCACGGAGATGAAATTGAGATGGTGTGAGATTATTTAATAAAATATCTTTCCTTCAGTTTTCGAATATTTGTGCGAAATTTTATATTTTAGCAAGATAATTAAGACCCCAAACACGCTTTAAAACAGCGTCATTTTTTTAATACAGAAAGACCCTCCCAAACTTCCCAGTCTCCAATAGAGCTTTTGTGGGATAAAATCGATTGAAATATCGTTAACATACTTGTGGCAATAAACTCTGAAATAACATACAAGCACACTGGAGAGTTATATCCAGCGATTGTTAAATTAAATTGTGAATCATTTAAATGTTTATCATTGTGGGCTGATGTACTACAAGCTGAAAGGGCTAGAGACAGGCAGTCCAAAAAGGAACAGCAAAGAAGACCGCCAGTGAAAGTCCCGCTTAATGTGTCCCGGGTAATGTGGTAGTCCACAAAAGGATATTAGTCACATGAGTCAATACCAAATTTAAAAACATAGATGGCCAAATGGGTTACCACCTGACCCAGGTCCTTACCGGGCATGGCTGCTTCGGAAGCTACCTCAATACAATAGCCAAAAAGGCAGGCCCGGAATGCCATCATTGTGGAGCAGGCAATGACGATGCCGCACACACAACATTCGTCTGTCCAGCATGAATCGTTGAAAAGGACACTCTCTGCGAGGAACTTGATTCCTTCATCGCTCAAGGATGCTAAGGCATAGAATGCGTGGTGCAAGTACACAAATGGCGTTATACAGCAGAAGAAGGATGCCGAACGTAAGAGAAGAAGACGACTTACGGAATCCCATCGAGCTGACACAACCAATTTGAGCCGACACAACGGAAGAGCCCAGGAAGGACAGTTGGGTGGCAGCAGAAGAGGAGGGTGGTTTTAGTGGATAAAAATCCCACACTGCCACCAGTACTCCGGAATATCCTCGATCATTCATCACCACTATCATTTATAATTACACATATTCCACTCATTATGAAGATCACTTGTAGAATTTCATCTCTGTGTAGTTATTGCTGAATCGCGCACTAAGTAACCTAACATAACTTATCACTCAATAATTTCGTAGGGTGTTTCACTTTAAGCTTTTGCCTTCTTCATTTTAGGCAGTTTTTTCGCAGTTTCTTCCAAAACAAATTCTAAGAACTTATTAAATGATGTGTTGTTCAGTACGAGGTTTGTCAACAATAAAAAAAAATGTATTTGGAACCTAAACGAGCCAAGCCGGGAACGCTCGGGTTAATCTAATAGGAACACAATTTGGATGAAAGCACGTACATAAAGTTGTTTTAAAGCGATTACAGGTGCTGTTATCGCAGAGTTGGCAATCGAATGATCAAGTGCGGCCCTCACTCGATTGAAATGCGGCCCGCGCGTATCAAAATTCCCATTTCTCCGCGCATAAAAAGCGTATAATCTCTTCATTCGATTGAATCATAACGCCAAATAAATATGCGTAGGAACGCTCCGGTACATGTATAAGTTTAAGGTGCGTATTACGCACCACGTGTAAAGCTCTCGCTGGCATATCAACAAATTAAGTGTCCATTGTTACCTGTTGGGCACGTTTTACGACCGAGTAAAACTGAAAGTTTATTTAATTTTTGAACGAGCGGGTGCCTTGTCACGTTGGCCATTATCGACCACGCGAAGAAGTCTCGTAGTAAGTCATTAATGTTATTGTTTGCCTATGTGGATTTCGCTGAAGGATTTATTTAAACAAGTCGATTGCTTGTAATTTTGACAGGCGAGCAATGCTCTCGCGGTGGTCTGGGTATGTGTTTATTTGACTAAGGACTTGAGCTTGATCTTGAGGTAATATTGCAGACGACGATTTTGTAACGAGCGAACCGCTTGTAAGCAAAAGACGAGAACCGAGCATGAAATATTGTGACTCATTTCTGAACAAAGTTAATAAATAAGGTATATTGTGTACATTGTACATTTCTTTATTTGACCTCTCTGATTTAGTATAAATATTAGTATGAATATGGGCGTTTTGCCATCCTTTCTATGGGACTGTTGTTTGGACGAAATGGTATTCCCACGCAAAGTCTCTGTAGATTTATGCAGATGCAATTCGCCAGATTGACACGGTGTGATTAGACAGACAACGACTGTATAGACCAGTATTCGGACTCTTTTTATACAGAATTCATGCCGCGCCCTGTTGTGCGGTTTGAACTGGGTTCTCCTGGTCTAGTCACACAGAGTGTCTTCCATCAGTCTTTAAGCTCCCAGGTGAGCTACGCGCAGAGCTTCCAGGCGCCCACACTTTTGCATTTATTTATACCCATGGGTGCGACGAAGAAAGAGGGAATAAGGGCTTCCCTTTCCCTATAGTACTGGTATTGGTTCGGCCATTCGTAATACCTAGCCACGGAGACGAATCGCCGTTCAAGCAGCCGTAGCCGTTCTCCCCTGTGTATACTAGGCTATTGAAGATAGTGATGTCACTTTTTTTCCCAGTACTCTTCTACTTCTCCTGAAATTGGTAGTTCCACATTCCATTTTATGGGTGTGTGACACTGGATAAACCGCGCACCCAACTCATATTAGCTGGGTTACCTTGGCAGCGTATGATGAGCAAACCGACAAGGCTACTTTCACACACCTCTCATTATATTCAATGAAAGTTAAGATGATAGTGTTTCCGTCAGCATTCGGCCACATATCGCTCACATGAGAGCGGGGAATAGCCCAGGGATTCTCTAAAGCACTCTTTTTACACGTTACACTGGTGTCAGATACAGCGGGTCGTTAAGATACTAAATTATTCTGGATGGGAGATAGAAGATATGCTGAAGCGTGATCCCAATTATTTGCTGGTATGCGCGCGGCGTCATCCAGCACACACATCCACAAATCGCGGTGTTGTTAGGATATTCAAGAATTTGTCGTCATCCAACCCTAAGATCACGAGGTGGTGATGACAGCTATCACCCTGAATTTCATAATGTGGTTACCAGGGCCGTAACAAGGTGGTGGCAAACAAGACGCCTGCCATGGACGCAACTGGGTTGGGGTGCAAAACGTAGAATAATGACCCGATCGAGAGTTGCATATGATTTTTATTTTATTTGACCATCCTACTTTACATGAATCAACACTGATTGACTCTGTCCGTTATTGCTTAAACATTGGGGCGACCCAGTCGGAATGAATCCGCAATAAAATAAAGACAATAATATTTTCAACCTATTGTAAAATTTAAATAACATATCCGATCAGTCTTCTTCGGACAACTTCGTTTTTTAATGACAGCTCGTAATCGTTCTGTAGACGTGTTCGGGTATGGCGTCCGATCGCGAGGCGCTCATTCGTCATGTCAGCGGTCCGAAAAGCGGACCGGTTGGACATACAGACCTTGTGGCTACTTCGTCTTCTTTTAGGGATTATTGCGACATTTTCGAGTAAAATGCGTACCCGGGGCCTTTTATGATCTGTACATATTCACTGAGAACGTTCACTATTGATGGCTGCCAAACAAATACTAAATACTAACGTAGCGTCTTGAAACTTAAAAAGAAACTACGTTAGGTCGGGTACTTTTGGAACTATCCTCGTATATTATTTAAATATATAATAACCCATAAGCGCCGCATTCCGCCATCGTTTTCCGGTATCTTTTATGGTTAAACCGGGTTCAAAGGTCGGAATGGGTGGTGTATAATTTCAAAACGGTAATTATTTATTTACATTTATAATTTTTATCGATTACTTATTTTTAGTATTCTGTTACAAACATAATACATAATTACACATCAAAATTTACTACAAACTACAAAATAGCACACGTTTTGATCTCGATATAAAAAAAATAAACGACACTGGGACGATTGGTAATTTTATATGTAGTCAATTTTAAGTACTCAAGTTTCATTTCACGGTTATAACGAGATCATGTTTTAGTGATAATTGATACAGGAAATGGATATTTTTCAATATTTATTAACAATGTAACATTGCGGATGCGATGAGAATGATTTAATACAACATATTTATGACAATCTCTTGCTATATTTTATGCTTGAAATTTGATATTTTTTGTTCAATTAATACTTTTTTTATTACGAAATACAATAAGTTTTGGTAAATGTTCAAATCTATTTGAATCGAAATGCATCGCTCTTTTGCTGGTGAACATAACATCTTTCACGTTCTAATCGCATAATCGAACATTAAAAATTATAAATATGTAAATAATATTGTTATATTGTTCGTTAAATTTAACATTAATAATATTGAGCTTCGGCGCCATTTTGTTGTTGTAAATCGAAACAGCCATTTTATAGCGGTCAATGTAATTGGCATAATAGACAAAAAGTAGGAGGAACCACTTTTTTACGTTGTAGGAGGTTCCGCTTATAACAAGTTCTAAGCCGTCCAATATGTCAAGAGGCCTTTCGTGGGACCCCTCACTATTGAAATCCATTCGACTGTTCGAAATTTTAATTAACTAACATCGGACGGCCATTGGTATCCCCCCATGAAATGCACAAAATTGCATTAAACAGATGGATTAAAAATACATACATTGCCTCATCCGATCATCTCGCGTTTAATGGTTGATTTTTAACGTCAATCACGAGGCTTTTTTTTTGTTCGCGAGTTTCGATTCAACGTGTTTGTTGTATCGCATCATAAAATGACAGCTGTCAAAGAGATGTGTGTGCTAACGGGCTTATGGCACACAACCAGTTAAACAGCTTTAAAACTGAATTATTGCTTATTCTGTGTGGCATGTTTACCTAAAAGCTATTGAATTTTATCTTGCGGTATTGCATAAATTTATTGCAAATTTAATTGCATTATTTTGAACTCACACAACAAGGCAATATATAATTGTTTGCGTTAATGAATCATTTTGTTAAGAAGTCGGTATTATAATTTGCAAAAGCTTCTTTGTATCTCAGTAGACGTTGGCCATTTCAAAAAAGAAAATGATGCAGTAGTTATTTTGATACACATGTTGTATCATCGGCTGTTAAAATTTTAATGTGATTGCTTTTAGAGCTTTTTAAATCGGTCCAAAGCACTTTATTAATTATAAGATAACCTGTTAATTCATAGCATATTTAAAATAAAATTACAAGAACGAATGTTAACCTGTTGATCAGTAATCGCGCATGTATGCGTTCGAACTCGAGTAGGGAATCCAATCCCGGGATCCCGGACAGTTTTAGGTGCTCATGAATTCCGGGACTAGTAAACGTAATCCCGAAGAAATTCGGGATTGAAATTTGTATCTTACAGAAATCGTTCACTTCACCAAGACGATGAGCTACTAAATCGAAACATTTCCGCCGAAATTTGGACGCATGGAAACAGTGGCGTAACTACTGATTGGCGATCTTAGGCGACGTCTAGAGAGAGTAACTGTCTAATCTATGTATACATATATAGAGTACATATATGTTTTTAAAATTGTTATATTAACTTTTTCCTACCGGTGATGTATTTACTACACCTCGACTCTAATAATGGGAATATCGATATGAAATATAATAGATACGGGATTCAGAATTTTTGTATTCCTCCGTAATATAAATTCGAATCACATCAAAGTATTATAGTATATAAGTGTTCATCTGCAGCGACGGAAATAAATAATTTGTCGGTAAATCGGGAATATGGCGAGTTTTAGTCTAGTGAATATTCAGAAATAGATAATAATGAAGTTGAAGGGCTTATACTATATCCACGTCGGTAGTGAGGAGAGACACGAGACAAGGAACTATAATAGTGTGTTTATTGATGATTTAACTCAATTTCTATGTTCATGAATTGTTAATCCATTTTTCATGTAATTGTGTATATTGATACACCATTTTACCTTGTTATATTATATTTTTTGAATAAAGGTTTATAAATAAATAAATATGTTCATGAATTGCGTCGCAAATCCGTGTTCACGAATGCGTTAAGACCTTCCATAGAGAATGAATTTTGGTAGAAACCCACTCATATGCAGTGCAGCTTTATAAAAAGTGGAAACATTTGCATCAAAAATATTCCTATAAGTTTTGTTTTATACAATAAAAAAAATATTTCTAAAATTCTCTTCTCCTCATTGCTCCAGAAATACTAGAAGCGCTGTAAAGGGACCCCTACACGTCTAAATATTCTCAAATATTACAAAAAGCGATCTATAGCGCTTCTATTTCTAATACAATATTATTATTTATTCAAATAATTATTTCAAACATTACATTTATGATATATTTTTATTATTTTGTGGCGTTTCTATAAATGAATACAATATATGAACGATTATTTTTTCATTTAGTACAAAATAGAGTGTCATCACATTAATCATCAACAGATGACGACAAAATAAACATTAAAATTATAACGGAATTTGTCCGTATCCGATTAAAAATCATCATATATGGGGTCTTCTTAGATCATTGGTGGTTTTCTTAGAATCACAATAAATAATGGAATGTCACATAAATCAATTATATATTTAAAACTCAGCGTGATGAAAAAAGTAATTCTATTTAAAATGCTATTGGCCCAAATTTATTGATTTCAAGCTTCAACAAACGTATTATCTTGTTATTAAAACTGAAGACATTGTATTTTTTATGTTTACGCGAAGAAATTAACGAATGTGTGCTATCGAAAGTGTTAAGGTTTATTTATTGATATAAAATCTTCGTTTATTTATTTTGTATTTGAATGGTGAGTTAATGATGGATGCAGTTGAAATTACGCACGCCCCGCGCAAAAAAATCCACTGTATTTAATTAATACTTGAACGCGATCGCGATGATGATGATGATGATGATGATGATGAGCATAATTAATCGAGTTTGGGTAACACAACACAATGAAGCTCGATGGCGCGTTAATTGGATCCCCGCTGTAATCCGTTCGATATATTAAGAAATATCCCATAAAAGACGCGGGACGCTGTTCGAATGCGAATCAGTGTTGCCAATGCGAAAAAAGCGTCCAACGCACAAATTAGAATTGCGGTTGAACATTCGATTTTTTTTTTAAATGAGTATGCACGCGCACGTTCGATGGAAACCATCTTGATTTTTTTTTCTAAGCGGTGGGAGTCGTCATTAGGAATTAGAATAGTTAAAAAGAGGGGGAAACCGGTTCGTTGATTTAAGTTTTGGTGATCGTGGGCGTAACATTTTTTCGTCGGCCATTATGATGCAAATTTATTTCAACATTATCATGCACGTTTCGATGCAAAGCTGACGACTTTAAATGCCAGGGTCGAATAGACTATTTGTAGACATTCGTTGTAAATTAATTGTGTTCGAAAGTCATCAGAAGATGACTTCTAGTGCGGGTAAAATGTAAATTTGTTAAACCATAGCTAACTATGGTGAACGTTATAAGCAGAAGGCAATTAATGCATATGAATTATTTAAAATATAATCATCATTATGGACGTGAATAATATTTTGAACTTTGTATCTAATTTGCATGATTGTTATCTACCGGATTAAAAAATATCGAAGACTTCTTGGAATGGCTATGTTTAGTTCAATATTATGATATAGTATTTATCATTTTTTTTCTTCTTTGAATGTATATATAAATGTATACACTTAAACCTTTTTTTGTGCGGTAGATGCGTTTCGCGGAAAATCGCACAAAAAAAAGCTATGACTTACATAAAAAAGGGAAGGTGCGTTCCATGGATTTTAAAAATCGCATAATTTTGAAACAGCTATATAAAATATATCAAAACTTGCATTAAAAAAAAAACTAAAAAAAGAAAAACAATAATTAAATTATTTTGTCACAGTTTTAATTTTTTTTAAATAGTTAAAAATAAATTTTGACATAAATCTGGAAAGAAAAATAGAGGATTATATAGAAAAGATTCGTACTTAGTTTGAAGAAAATTAATTAACTAAAACATGAGAATATATTTTAAAAAGTGGAAACATTGGAAGAAATAAAAAAAAAACGAAATCAATTTTTAATAAAATCTAAGGTTTGAATTTATAGTAACAGAAAAATTAGAAAAGTCCATTTACAGAAAAACATTAAAACTTCTTATTTATTATGTTTTAAAATCTCTACTATACTCTCAAAACCTCGCAGCGTGAATAAATCTTGCATATCAATAGATAAACCTTAACACAATTGATATTATATAATAATAGCGCATAAAATAGAATCGCTTTTAGTACCAGGCTGAATTTTAAATAAATATTTCATTTATGTGTCTTTCTGCTATTTATTATGATTCTAAAAAGACCACCAACGATCTAAGAAAACCAAATACTTTATATTCTTCAATCGGATACGGACAAATTCCATTATAATTTTAATGTTTGTTTTGTCGTCAATATATTTTATTAAAGCACGGCACCGAAAATGAAGCGCTGTGAATTGTTTTTCGTAATATTTGAGAATATATAGACGTGTATGGGTATCTTTATAACACAATTATAATACAGTCCGATCGCAGTATATGTGCGATTACTCAACAATGGGATAATGGAAAAAAGTTTCAAATTAAAAAGTCATCAACATGATTTGATCACTATGACCTGAGAAAGTCTTTGCTTTTACATGGTCACTGCATGCTCCAAACTATCGGTGTGCATCAGCTAAACATAAATATTTTGCTTGGCGTTAAATTGCTGGATCGTGAATAACTTCTCATCCGAGACAATGTTCGGGTGGTCCTCGTTTGCGTGCAAGTGTTTCGTGCTTATAGAATTTACCGTATTTTCAACTGCTTGTCCATGAGATCTTGAATAATTTGAATCTTATAAGATTCGTTAAAAGCTCTGTTTCGAATTTAAATACAGTCGATATTTAATTAGCCCAATGTCTTCCATCAGCGTCTTTGATTTTGATTCATCCGGAAAAACAAGGATTAGATTACTAGGATCTGTAATAATATGACAGCTTTTGAAGGAAATGAGTCCTCTTTAGAAAATCACAAATGGCATCAATCAATTTCATCAATGCTAAAATATGTTAGACCTGTAGTAGTCCAGCGGTTAAGCGGTTGAACTCGTAACTAAATGATCTTGGATTTTAATCTACAGGAGGTGTGGCTGGCAACCACATTTTTAAAAACATATATTCTCTATGAAAAATTATGCCAAAATGGTTAACAAAGGTCCTATAAATGGGATTGCTAAAAGCCACCCCTAAAAAAAATATTAATTCACAAGATGGTGATTTAGGAAAACTCAATCATAATGTAATTAAACTCATATTTTTGCTTCTTAATTTCCTCTCGGAAAATGTATGATTTGTTTGAAAAAATTATGTGAGATGATATTTGTGTTTTGGTTTGACCTTGAGCATCCAGCTGAAATGGCAGTCATGTTGAACAAATTGCATAATAAAATGTAGGGCCGCGTGTGGCAACCCTGGTAATGGCGTCTGGCCGCGGCTCGTCCTTGAGGCCGGCTGTTGACGCGCCCGAAACGCAATGCCCGGAACAGCCGGACTCAAAGCAGGGGTCCACAACCGGTCCCCAATTTGCCCCATTCGTTGCGGCATCTCTTCAATGTGACACATATTTCTGGAACCACGAAACCGGAGAACGCTTGTCTTTCAACGGCACTTTAAAACCTGTAAAATTAATGCAAAATAAAGAAGCGATGAGCACGATTCGCGAATGAGATGTAACCTTAACCCACAAGCGCAGGAGGAAGAATACAAATGAATTTATTCGATTTAAATTGATCGGGGTCAGTTCGTCGCCATGTGTTCTGTGCCAATTAAACGTAGCTGTTCTAAAACTTTTATCAATTGACTCAAACGCATCGTGTAAAATATAAAAAAGATTGTCTCAAATCTACGCACCATTTAAATAATTTGCATGTAAATCTTGACATAAAATCATCGATTATCCACTTGAAATACTTTGAATTTAGTTAATTGGCCTTAAAATGTCTTTATTTATTGAAAGATATATTAAATTAACTGATTGCACTATAATTAAGGTTTTGATGCCTGGACTGTTTTTAGCAGGGTCTTTAATTGCTGACACAATAAAATATGATGAAAAACTAATCAGCGATACATGAATGAGGAGCATGAATTACGTTATTTAATATTTTTATGCTGACAAACTTATTAGGATCTCATTCATAGCTTTGCTCGAATAATCAAACATGCATCATACAATATTGTAATTCATGAAGCTAATCTGTATACCGATCAGCTATTTAAATATATTTGTTTTTTTCAGCATTGTTTTCATTACTGCTGATTTAGCGCGTTCTAAATTGCTGGGGTAGGTTAAGAGGAGTGCTTTTATCCCTTGAATAGTGAGTTAATTTTAAAATGATGTAAACGTAGATGCTATATTCATATATATCAATAAATGAATCTGTTGATAACAACACTGTTGATAGCACACAATATTCGTTCATTTATTCGCGTAAACATAAACAATACATATGTGTGTTTTCAGTTTAAGTAACAAAATAATGCATTTATTGATGTACGAGTGTATGATGAATAGACTATCTCCGTCTTTGATTCACAATTTCCGAATGTGCTTGAATGCTCTTTCTGTTTGATTTGAATCCGAACACCTTTATTCGAAGTCCGCCACCGAAACATTTTATTTAATTTTGCAGGCGTTTGGGAATGATTGGTTATGGATTAAAATTAAAAATTCTCCGATTTATTTTTCCGCATTTATCGCAAAGTGCTTTGCGATAAATGCGATGTTGTTACGTCAAAAATATTGGAACATATTATTAAAACCATCCAAGCTTATGTTACCTCAGCTATAAATGGACATCCGGAGAAGGCCTTCAGGATTTTTTCCAGGCTTCCAGAAGTATATCAAAGCAATGGGGCGCTATTTCGAAGACTATTTACCAATTGTATCATCATTATCATAGTGCAGCTACAAACAGTCCACTGCAGAACTATGGGCCTCTTCAATATCCATTCACAGGAAGGGGTTACATCCATTTCGTCTGTATCACACATTCACTTCCTCATTCGCTCAATCGAACTGAGGGTCCACGTGCAACTTACCCGGACGAATTCGAGACTGAGTGCTTTTCTATTTCAGGTTGACCCAATCAGTTCGGCGATTTCAAAATGATATAGAAGGCGACGGAAGACAATGCTGTTAACGTTGCAAAGTGAAATTCATTCCTAAAGCTTCTTGGCTCCGAACCGATAAGGTTCATCATGCTCCATATTATTGGGTAGTATCGACTATGTAAGAGATAGCGAGTGACAAACAAGTCATAATTTGTAAAAGTAGGATATTATAAACTGAGTACTAGGGATTACAATTATTCGTCATTATCAACTATTCGAATATCGAATAGTAAAATTTGCACTATCCGGATATATTCGGATATCCGAATAGTTTTTGAAGTATGAAAATAACGAACATTACCTTTGAAAACGAGAGTATTTTTATCATTTATTGAAACTTGAAAATTCATATTTTAAATATAACAGAGCATTAAATGTTTGTTGTTTGTTCTTAATTTAGTTTTAGTTTGTCCTGCCTTTGAAAATGCTCGTTCAGTAGCTGTATACGTTGGTTTTATTGTTAGAAGTGTATTAAACAACACGTCCAACTTTTCTATCTTTCTATATTTATCTAAATATTTGAAATCTGTTTTCAGGTTATTTGTACTGTCATATTTCTTCGTTTTCGTGAGAAACAAAATTGAATTTTGCATTTCATGATGCAATTTTGAAATTGAAAGAGAATGAGGTGTTATTTCTACACCATATAAGATATTCATAGCACCAGAGCTCGGGGAAGGCAAAAAAACAATATCCCTATGTAATGGTTTCACTCAGGTAGTGAAAACCCCAGTATTCGTGTGATCTTTCGTTGATTTGGTAAAATATTATATTAACACTTTGACTTACATAGCCGTCAAATCCCGTCATGAATCAGCAGATAATACTTGCTTTTTGCCCCAGATAAGTCTATGTATACCGTTTTCGTGGACACTTCAAATCTTATTTCACATCGACGAAACTCATCAAAACGAAAACAACCTGAAGCGAGTCAAAAATTCTCAAATTTCTCTGAGAATAGAAATGAGGCAGATAACGCTACTGTCAACAATCAATGTCATTGATTCAAAACAATAATAATTGTGTGTTTTAGCGATGGTTTAACTCCAATTTTACGTTCATAAATTGCGAAAATCGTTATTTCAGACGTGTGTCAACCGGGCAAAAATCGTTACGAATACTATTCGGATATTTTCCCAAATATCCGAATATGGAATAGTTTGAAAACTGGTGAATATATCCGGATAGCGAATATCCGAATATCTGGATTGGAATCCCTACTGAGTACCAGCTTGCTGTTAAAATAAGATTTAAGTATTTAATCTGTGAATGAGTCAAGTGGCCAATAGTTAAAATAACTAAAATCGTATAAGCATAATAGTTAGGAGTAGTCAAATAGCTTTTAAGTGGTTAGGCTGCAAAAACGTGTTAGTAAATTATTTACTTTTTTCGCGGCATTTAGTGTTGGCCGGGGATAATCAAATAATATTTAATTGTTCAGACTGGAAACAAATTGAAAAAATAAACATAGCTAGAACAAACAGGTATAATATAAATAAGATCAAATGATTCCATAGTCAAGATTGTAGTATGGGAGTACTAATTGTATAAATATGTTGAAATAAAATATGAATTTGGACGTAATATGTATTGAACGCGCCTATATAATTTTTATTTTAACGAAGGTGAATAGATGTTTCCAGTTTTTTTTATATAGTCCCAATTTGTTATATTGAATTCCCAAAGGTTCCGTATCCCCATTTTGATCGCTCCTTGACCCACCTCAAACTTCACCAATACATTTACATCGCCCCGAAGAGCTCGCAAATGTAATGAAACACGTTTGGAGGCGGCTTCATAAATCTTTCAAATTCGGTTGTAATTCGCAGCGTTACGTTCGCGTCTTGTTCTCACAGTGGCCTCGGGTTCTTTTTGTTTTCGGCATCCATTGAGGGCAGATAAAAGAATGCCCCGACACATCGGCCATTTCGCAGAACGGCGCGCTCATGAATTCCGACCAAACAAAAACTGTTAACCCCAGACGCGGCGGGCATTGTTCGAAAAAACTGACCTATACAACGCCAGTCACGGTGATGTTGCAGCGACGCCCAACCTCTTTCGGGGTATTGGATGCAACTTTGTATGCTCATCGTATTACATGGATCCCCAATAACAAAGCGAGACGATGAGCAATTTTCTCAGAACATTCGTTTTTAACGAGAGCTCCTAGATAAACTTTAGCGATCGGATCGTATTGCGCTGTTCATAATTTAATTAACGTTAGTAAATACGGCCATGTTATAGTTTGACGTTTGAAGTTTTGGCCATAAGACCGCGCGCTAGCGGCTCGACGTTGCAGTTTTGGGCGATTAGTGCGACGCTTGTCTATGGCACTTCAAAATGGCCGTCGTCGCCGATGGAAAAAGGCGGCAAAGGGAGCGCTGCGGGCAAAGGAAGAAGATGACGGAACCAAAATAAAACGCATGGAAAAAAGCGGTGCGGTGGCGAGTGTGCGTGTGTAGATGCGTGCGTGTGCGTGTGCGTGTGTGCGTGGCTCGGCTGTGGGAAGTTGAACGGCCGCGGCCAAGGCCAGGAACATGAAAGCTGCAATTGGCGGACCTGCGGCGGGAACGGCTGAAAGACACTTGTGTGGCGGGACCGGAACTGGCCCAACCGAAAGTCGCGACGCATCATTTTTTTAAATATTTTATTATTCAAATTAAATTTAACACATTTTTATCATTTATCCACGCCCCAATTACAATTTATATTTAAAACAAGAAACTTGATAAAAACATTAAATAACGTATAAAAGCCCCAGCGGCTGCAATGCTGAAAATTATTGATGTTAATATATTAAATCAACCACATAAACGTTCGGAATTCGTAGATGAGAATTAAAATGTCATAAATATTAAAATAATATAATTTATGCAATCAAAATAATCACCATTATCCTGGTTTCGGAACTTCTTATTTCTTAAAAAGTATCCCAAGCGGAGAAAAATGTGATAACCTCTCGGGTCTTATGAATAAGATAGACGTGGTAAAATCCCATAATTTTAAGTATTTAGAAATCGTTATCCGTAATGTATGCAGACACACACTGTCTTTGGCGAGTCCGAAGAGTCTAGATAGAGACGAAGATAGTATTTTGCGTACATCGTATGATTCTGCAGATCATTAACCCAAATTTATCGACTAATAATGATATGTGAATGATATAATGAATCGATTTTAAGTGTATTCGTAGTAATGAAGCAAATATATTCATTGTTCTAATAATGTTGACCGGTCCTATATTTGTCGCCATTATTTGAGGCCCGTAAAATCTCAAAAGGATAATGTAGTTTGAAATATTAAATAAATCAAAATATCTGTATTCAAGCAAAATCTTTTTAAACCCTCAAAGAGGTAAGACAAAATATTGTGTCAAATTCCAGTGACTCATAAAGAGCATTCTTATACGGTTAGCTCGGAGACAGAGAAACAGAGACAGAAAGAGCATCTTGCGTACATCGTATGATTATACATATCGTTAGCCCAAATTTATTTATTTATTTATTTATGCACATGAAATTTCAAGTTTATTGTTTATGTTTACGCAAATAAATGACAAGCTTCATACATGCTGCGACGGTCCTGACAGATAAGTAGATTTATATGGATGATATGAAAACTTACATACAAATATAGCATCTAAGTTTATAATGATTTAGGATTAGCTCACTACTCAAAGACTTAAAACGAGATGATGCGAAAGAGACGTGACTTAACTAATTCTATGTACCATTTTCGAATTGTTCTCTCATAGATCGATTCTTCTCCGAAAGCTATATTTATAACTTGATTTCTCTGCATTGTATTTATTTTAAGTCAAACAAAAAGTAAGCGGAAATCTTTTATTGACGTCATTATGTCGACAGTAATAGAAAACAATAGAAATAGCAACAATGACTCTGCATTTAAAGACAATTGAAGTATACAATACCTTTCTCAATCACGATCGATCCTTAGAGTAACTGAAATTTTGAATCTTCATATGATGTACATGCAATATTAATAGTACCGGGATACTTAAATTTTAATCTTGTAAAAAATAGCCTAAGGTTGAGAACAGGCAGCTGATCCGAGAAAAAACATTGTTATTTGCATGAAAACGAATCGACTTCATGCCTTGATAAGATTGATCATCATTATTCTATTGCGATTAGTGACAATTCATAGAAAATTCTTTCAATATTCAATTTATTTGTTGCGATGATGAACTTTGCGTTTGAAAAACATCTCAAATACATCGTGTATTTTTTTCGACGCTTAGTTTGTCTTAATTCTTCGAATAAAATCAGCATATTCATATGAATAATTTACAACATAAACAGTTTATAACGGTATTAGAAAGTATTTATATCATTTTTTTAAAAGTTAAATCATCAAACTATCCTCTTTTGTATACAATTACTGTGTTGTTCATAAGAAATTGCAATTTGTAGTACTCAATCAAATTATATTCATACAATCATTAACATTAGAGATGTTATTTTTAAATGTGATTTAAATGAAGTTTTGAGATTCTGTGTCGAGTTTTGGATAATCCTGTTGTTTGCTCGATCTTCAAAGTTCTGTCGATGTGGTCTCAATTGAGGTTTCGCTTCGGGAACATACGACAGACGTTATCAGGCAATTGTGTGCTATTTAGTGCATTGGCGAACTCAATCGATACTTTAGATATTGTGACATAATTTAATTCCAGGCTCCAATCCAAGGCTCGCGGAATTTCTGATTCAATTTGTTAAACCAATTGGATTTAAACAGTAATAAAAGCGATTTAATTGTCGAATAACGCAATCCGTTCCATCGACGTATTGAACGTAAAAGAAAAAATGCGACGAAGCGATTGTTCGTTTCGACGTTAAATAATAATTGAATCTGAACTTACGTGCTCGCCGTATATAATTTCTTTGTGACCGCGGGCACTAATTCTATTTTAAAGTTTTCGCTGTCCGCCATTTTGGTCGCGGTACTAACCTAACATAATCTGACGCCATATTTTTTTTTCAAAAACAATCCAATAGCGTATTTCATCACAGCCATATTATGCATTTATTTTTCGATAACATGCAAATTTGATGCAATAAAAGGCGATTCAAGCCTGAAAAATGATTCTAGTGCCTGTTTGTCATGAAATTGTGCAATAATATCGAGCATAAAATGGGGGGGGGGGGGGTGCAATATTTTTTTGAATTTATCACACTTTTTCCATATCAAATCTTAATGCATTTTTTGCTGCATTTAATTTTATGATTGATTGAATGAATACAAATTTGCCAAAATCGTTGAATGCTGGTCTGTTTGAAGTATGACGTATTGATCCATATGTATGTCACTGTGAAACTAAACCTATGACCAGACTGACTGCCCTACGTACTGTTTTACGACTTTCAGTTGATGTTTAAAGGAAAGTTAGCACTTTCATTCTCATCATTTGCTCGTAAATATTTATACAGCACTAACCTAGGCCGTGTTGAAGAAAGCATTGTGCATGTAATGTTTACAAGACATAACTATCATTACATTGATTAAGCATAATTAATAGTAGAGACGTAATGGATTCTTCGGCGCTGTTATGCATCAATCACACTTGGTTGTTAAAGCTCACAGATTATAGTCTTTGCTGAAACAATGTAAATTCACGATTAGTTAATGCATTATGACCTTGCCACTATTTTCTCTATAGTCAATACAATTTCTTTAATAGAGGTGAACATTCTCAGAAATATAATAAGTATTTTGTTGTATGTTATTTGGATTGATATTCAAACTTCTTGGAAACTTCTTTCCATTTGAAATTCAATATAGTATGTGCATCATAAATGTATTCCTCAGAAATATCAATAAAGGAAGATATAAAAGATTCGATTCTTTGATATTCAATCAGATTACAATTTTTGTAATGCATTCAATGAATTGGAACATTTTTTTGAAATAAATGTCATCAAATGTGACACCTAAATGTTTTTTTTTTTGCAATGTTTTCTCGAATTCTGTGACATGTAATGTCGTCTAGCTGGAAATAAACATCAAATCATATGATTCAATTTTGGCTATAAAAAGTCACTCAACATTGATTGGTTTCAAACAAGATTAGTTGTCCCAAATATTCATTAAATAAATTATTCGAATAACGAATATGAACTTGCTGAAATATTCGAATATTTTATATATAATTACCAATATACTTATCTACTACTTTATGTATTCCTAACCCTAGGAGGCCCTATCCCTAACAAGGAAACGCGTTAATTAGTCGCCTATAATAGCTATTTAGGGGCATTGTGTTAGTTACTCCAGAAGTGTCAGGTACCTCGTCATACATAACTGACTTTCAGAAAACACATCGATGTGGTAACGTAAAAGGTAACAACGATGACAAATTATTTGGCGCGATTAATGCCAAACATTGGCGGATCGAGATCGAGCCGAAGAAAACTACTTAACGAAGTGACCAATACCAGTCTGGGCATAAATGACACAGAAAGGCGTACACAGATAAAAACTGTTAAGAACGCAAAGAATAAGCGCAATTCGAATAATATCAGCCTATGCAACGATCTCAATTGACGCAGTACAAGTTCTTTCAGGCGCACTTCCCATGGACATCTTCGCCATGGAAAGAAAGCGCAGATATAAGAAAAACAGGAAAAGAAGAAGCCCAGAAAGAGTCAATTCAACAATGGCAGAAGCGTTGGGAAGCGTGGACAAATTTCGCTAATGAGGTCATGCGAAAGAAAGAAAACGGAGAAAGAACTAGAAGAGTGAACACCGGTTCGTAGAAAAACAAACCCACCCCCTTGAAGCAATGTGGTCGGTGGAGAAGAAAGGATGGGGGTTTTAGTGGGTAAGAATCCTACGATATGATTTTTAATCATGGTGTCTTGTTGAAGATTTCCCCTTCCAAGAGAAGAAAGGACGATCTGTAACACAATTTATGATACAAAAAAGAACCGCGAGAACATTCAAAAGTTCATACCCACCATTGATTGTGTGCCAGGCAAGAGTCAAACTTTCAAGAAAGTTAAATATCCAAAGGCGGAGGAAGCTTTGACTATGTGATTTCTTCAAGAAAAAAAAAAAAACAACATACACCTATTTTCCAACCCATATTGGCCATGAAAGTAAAGTTATTTTACAAGGAGATTGTAGCCAGCAAGGGATAGTTAAAACACTTCAAAACCCGTTATGGAATATGTTTAACGATTGTAAAAGGGATTTATTTTTAATAACTGCTATAACCATTGTGTTTATAACGTTAATTCTATAATATGAATCTTTTCAAAAAGTTCCGGACTATAAGGGGTCGGGGTCAGTGCTCTATATTCCGACAAGTTGGATAATCCAACACCGCCTTACAAAAGGTTTGTCGGATTATAGCGGGTCTACTGTATATATTTTTTTTTTCAAGTTAAACCATCGGATGTTGAATGAAATGTTTTAAACTCTATTGCAAACAAACCAACATCTTTCGGATTTGGATGACTTTTTACTTTTTCGACTATGTTTCTATAGAGAGTATTTGATCAATGCGCGTTGCTTACAACGTTATGGAATAGCATTTGAAATGTGTATTATATCCGAGAAAATGATCTGAAGTTTCAATAGATAACTGGATGTAATATCTAAAATATAATGGATGAAATTCGCTCAGGATATTTTAAATAGGTTTTTATTTTTTACAATTTGCATTATATTGTGTTTTTTTTTGCGACGAAAAACATTAATATTCCATGAGAAACAATGTTTATTTAGTCTATTACATAAATTACATTATACGCCATAACCGTTTGCTAGAAATATAACCCTATAAAATCTTTTGGTTTATGGCAAAAACTCAACGAGGGATGTTTTCATTTCTTCCAGGAAATTATTTATTTATGCAAGCAATGTATTGTGCAAGACAAAATTGTGCAAAGATCTGAAAAATCAGGAGAGTCAGATGAACGTTGCAAAGCTTCCCATTTTAAATCAAATATTTATGCCACATGTGGTCAAAAAATTAAAAAAAAATGGGTTTGTTTTCTAACCAAATCCTGGATAAATTTGTCCCATTGTTCACAGTTTTTAATTACATTTATTATTTAATTTGATTGATCCAAAAATTATTTCTCATTTCATCTTAAAAGCTAAAAACTGTACACAGTCAGCGTATCTCAAGTATGTTTTTCTATGATAACTCATCCAAACGGAAGCTTTCGCATAGTTTCCAACTTATATAAATGCTTTAGATCGTTTGATTTGCCGATATTCAATATCTTTGCAAATTCTCGAGCGATCGGAGTTGTTAGTTATCAATTTCATTGTATCGTCCGTCGCGCGGTTCATCTTCAAGGGATGAATTCCCAGAACAGAACTTGTTAACCCACAGGCACTTAGAGCGTGTTTTTGACGACATCTTCACCATACATTGAGTAAATATTTTATTTTTCTCAAACATTTGCATTTTTTTAAAAATAGAAATGTAATATGTCAAGTATAAAGCATTTATTTTGACAGCAAGGACCCAAAAAATATTTCAAAATTAAAGACAAATATGCTTAACCCTTTGATTAGCGAATTAGTTTTAAATTGACGTAAACGTAGATGCTATATTCATATGTCCACCACTTATCGTCCACACAAAATCACTTTTCAATCTTGTATATCAATAAATGAACCTTAACACTGTTGATAGCACACGATATTCGTTAATTTCTTCGCGTATAGAATTTCAAATAGAATCACTTTTGTTACCACGCGGAGTTTTCAGTGTATAATTGATTTATGCGGCTTTCTTCTATTTATTCTAAGAAGACCACCAACAACTTTCGACCGAATACGGACAAATTTCATTATAATTTTAATGTTTATTTTATCGTTATCTAAAATATATTTTATAGAAATACAAGTGATTCTTTGTGTTCATTAAACTTGATCAGAAATTTAATCGAAACGTAACGACGTCATTACTCGTTAGGATAAAGATCTACATTATACTTGAACGAAACGGAGAGAGTATCTTGCGTACATCGTACGATTGTATAGATCGTTAACCCAAATTTATTGACCAGTAATGATATATGAATGATATAATGAATCGATTTCAAGTGTATTGTTTATATTTACGCAAATTTTGTTTTGTGTACAAATTTGCTATAATTGCAAGCACACATCGATGAAATATAATGTTGACTTATAATCTTTATTTTGACCTACTTCAAACGAAACGAATCGAGCTGTTTGATGTAATTGAAGAAATATTTTAAAGCAAGTAAATTAAAATATTCAATTTGTGCATAACTCTCAATCTTGAACGAAGACCACAAAGTATATTATGATTGACCCAATTTCAATATTTGTTATTCAATCAAATTTGTTCGTTAATATGGCGGCTTTGTAAAAATATGCATAGCGCATAAGAAAAAAGTAATATTTATTTTAATATCATAAAATAATATTAAAAATCAAAATATCAAATAATCCTATTTAATCCACTCAAAGGGATTTCATGAATATTTCCGTCATGAAATATTTGTGAACTACATTCCGTAACCAAATAAAGCGTGTTTAATAATTTTATCGGGATATTATTTTGTGGTTTAAAGGCTTAAAAAAATAAATTTACTCTATTTAGACTCGCATCAAAGACCTTGCTTTAATAGTACGGGAGGCAGTAACCAAAATTTTGGACCCGTTTCTACAAAGATAATTTTTGTTTCAGTCAATGTTAATCAGGAATGTTACAGTCTACCAAGCTTTCAAATGAATAATTATACATATTGGCATTAAATTAGAATCTATATATAGATATAAAGCCATTATTTTGTCTACAAATAGTTAGTGTTAATTGTTGTTAAGTAATCATCATCTACTTTCGATACAACGTGGCTAGGGCTTCGTTAGACGTGGCTAAAGTTGTAGTGCGGGAACTTCATTGAAGTATTGCAACTATCAAAGCATTACAATATTAAGTACATATAATATGTATTATAGGCAGCTATAACATAGTTTCAGTCTTATGACTGAGACATTTACTTGAAAAGCTTTCTGAGAGCATACCTTCAGAAAACACATTCATTCATTTGGCTTCAGACCTGGGAAGTCCACCGTTGATGCCATCTCTAGTGTGCTATCAATCACAGAATCAACCATCAAACGCTACGCGATTGCGGTTCTGTTGGATTTCTCAGGAGCTTTTGACAATGCCCGGTGGACAATGATTATCGTCAAATTGGGTAAATACAAGATCCCTAATAACATTTAATTAATACGAAACTACTTTGAGAATAGGATTATTTTTGCACCGGCTGGAGGTGAGCTCATCACTCGCTCCCTGACGATGGGATGTCCACAGGGATCTGTTCAGGGGCCCATGCTCTGGAACATCTTGCTTGATGATGCCCTCGACCTGGTACTCCCGCAAGATTGTTTACTAACAGCATATGCCGATGACCTTACTCTCACAACATGCAGGCATTCAAGAGAGGCATTCAGAACCGGAGGAAAGAACAAATACAGCGTTGAGAATACTTTGGACATGGAGTGAGACTAATAAACTTACTTTTGCAGGCTTTTGTGGGCAGACACCTCAGGATTGCCTATGAAGCCATCTACGAGAGTATTGCCACATACGGAGTAGGAGCATGAGCGGACAGACTTGGACACCGTGGACGAGACAAGTCAGCGAGACGAAGCCTAAACATTGCACAACGGCAGCCACTACTAAGAATCACTGGAGTGTATAGAACAACTGCTACAGACAGCCTCCCTGTCCTTGCAGGGATAATGCCATTAGATCTAAAAGTGTAAATAAAGGCAGTGAGGCACCTTAAAAAAGCACGTAGAATAAATGAAGTTGGTAACTCCACTCTATCAGCTGAGGAAGCAGATGGAATTCTTATGGATCCTATTGCCACCAAAAGGTGGGCCAGAAACGCGGCAATTGCCTACATGTGGAATTTCTTTGACTCAGTCTCATCTCGCCTCAAACTATAAAGGGTTGACCCCGATTACTGGACTTCCCAGTTCCTGACGGGGCGCGGCCGTTTTGCGACATACCTGGCAAAAATTAAACTAAAAGATTGTTCGGACTGTGTGTGCGGGGATCCTTTCTGACGCGGATCGCGTTATGTGGTCGTGTTTGGGCATGTCGACCGAGAGAGAGGCTCTCCTGTGCCGTATCAGAGGTCCTTTTTCTGGACCTCTTGGCCACAGGGACTTGGTTCGGCGTTCAAGGCGGAAGTCAAATGCGCCTTGAACGGATACTATTTTTAGTATCCGCCCTCTACCATAACATGTCACTACGGGTTGACAAAATACTTGTGTCAACTTAGGTGTGAATAAAAAATAAATAAAAAAAATAAAATAAACACATTCATTAGCAAATTGAAGCTATTCAGCGTTTAGATATCGACATGAAATGGCTTGAAAACCAAGATAAGTGTCATTTAGTACAACTTCTTATAGATCTTAAGAATATTCGCGATTTGACAGCTTCTAAAAGAAGAGCTAACTTGAAGCCAAGATCGATAATTGATTTTTTTAATAAAAATAATTTATTTTATCTGATGTGTCAATTATGATTATTTTCGATTATCCAGATTTTCTTTATCTGGAATACTTTTATCCTCAATTAATCCGGATAATCGAGGTTCTACAATATCAAAACAAAAAAATGAGAAAAAATCAGATTCATAGGAATAATTACTCAAATAATGTCGCTGCCTCTCGTACTATACACATTTCTATTTTTTTTTTTAGTATGCAAGACACAGTTTAGCTTTTATTAATTTTTTCATAATAAAATTAAAAAATGGCTAAACAAAAATACAATCTAAGATTTGGCATATAATCGAGATTTTGAACATGTCTTTTTTGATTTAAGTAATCAACTGTTATTGTATTGAGTTGTGTTTTTAAATGATTATACTATTCCCTCGCTTTCGAGATTTCATTCCTGCTTTTTCAATTAGATTTGATGTTCAGTTAGGATGAATCGCTGAAATGCGAAATGATTACTATGAGGAATGAAGGAAAGCTAGTGGCTGAAATCAAAAAGCGCAAGAGAATTGTTAAGCACGCATTGAATAGCAGTGAATGGTGTTCATATCGTCAGTGCAATGATAATGATCTTGGTCGAATATGGCGATTAATGAGAAAGGTTATTGGATCAGTCTTTGTTCCAGAAACCCATTCTGCGGCTCATGGGAAGGAGGAAGGGTGCGTTGCGCATTCTCGGGTTATGCAATCACTCGTACGGCAAACATGAAGACTGCACTCGATCAGTTATATTCCTGCCCTATATTTTCTGCATTGTGTTGCTTGCAGAGCGCAATGAAAACGCATTTATTGTTCGTTCACCGAATGAAAGCTTAGTAAAAAAAACTGCAATATGTGCGTCGAGCCTTCCCCGTGCGTGCCCTGCCCTGCCTGGGGAAGGGACAAACAGAATTTTCAATCAGCCTTCGGGAAAATGAAACAAGGAAAACCACACGCAATGCATTTTCCTGTGATCCGCTCAACTTATTCAGAGTCCCGATTGTGCGTTTGCCTCTCTTTTTGCATAGTCATATCATCTAGTATGCAAACATTTTATTTTTATTCGATGGTAGCAAAAATTTCTTCAGCGAAATGAAGCTCCATTTGGCATTCATGCATACATATTAACCAAATATCGTTATGTGAAATATTTATTACAAATATTATCTCGATTGAATATGTAATGAATTTTTGAAATATTGATGCGCGCGCATGCAAGCGTGGATGAAAAGTGTGCCCAGGATCAGCTGAACTGCTAAACAATGAATGCATCGTTAAACCTCGTTTATCTCTATCAGATCTCTACCGACCAATGGCGCGTGAAATGTTTTCGTATTGCAGTAGATTAGTCATTTTAAAGTGAATTACACCAATAACATCATGCATTTCACTCATTCGTTCCGAAGAAAGCAAATTTAAAATCATTTTTAGATATGGTAATGGTTTGGATCAGCGGTTTTTAAACTGGAGTCCGCGAAGCCTTTTTAGGGGTCCGCGAAAATTAAAAAAAACATTTATCTATACTTTAACAAGATATTTTCGTGGAATTATTAGCAGAAAACATTGTAAGAAGATCTATTTTGACCAAAAAATGTTGGTTTGTTAGAAAAATTAAGTCACAAGGGTTGGTGGTTGGGATGGAAAAAAAATGTTTAAAGAGGGGTCCGCGAAAAAATATTTGCTCAAGAGAGGGCCTACACAAGTTCTCGTCTCGAACTACACAAGTTTAAGAAGCGCTGGTGTAGAATAAGGATCCTGATTTTTTTGACGATTTTTATTTCTTGAGTAATGAGAATTATCGATTTTATTTCTTAAATTTCTTGAAAAATTTTGACAAGCAAAAAAAATAAACTATATAAAATGCTAACGTATTGCTAAGTATTATTCATATGAATTACATTACTTCATACAGTTTTTAAAATAACCCTTTAAAACACATGCCATTTAAAGTAGAATTGGACAACCTAGTTTTATTTTTGGTTCAAAAAATCTAACGAACTACAAAATATTTCTATTTTAGAAATAAATTATAACCCACATCTGTTTTGGCTTAAAACTACAAACAACTTGCCGACAAATAAACTATTCAAGAAACATTGTATTTATGAAATGTTGTTATAATTTGCTGAAATCGCTATCGTCGGATAAGCTATTATACCCTTTGAGTAGTGAGCTAATTTTAAATCATCATAAACATAGATGCTATATTTGTATGTCCGCCACTTATCATCCGTAAAAATTCACTTATCTGTCAGAACCATCGCAGTGTGTATAAAACTTGTACATAAATAAATAAATTTGGGTTAACAATCTATACAATCGTACGATGTATGCAAGATACTCTTTCCGTCTCTGTTTGTCTCTGAGTTCAATGCGTAAGAATGCTCTTTCTGAATCATTAAATTCGGACACAACTCTGTGTTTGGTCGTTCGACTTTCTGAGAAAGCATAGAATAAAAAGGTTCAGGATATATCTTTTATTTCTTAAACCAATAAAAGACTAGTTTGAAGGTAAGATATTTATTATAACTCTAATAAAACCCTTCTTTCTTTTTTATATGAGACGTTATCAAATTTCTCGAGAAATAAGAATTCCCATTTTTTTTACATTTTTCGAGAAATTCTCGAGAAAAAACACTAGTTTAGATCCTGAAATCTTACGAAGATTTAAAGTCAAATACATATTGATTGGAAAAAATCACCGTATCAACATATTTGGAAGTTACAACAAAATTGAGTTATCTTATTGAAATGCATTGAATTTTTTGAACTCAGTGATATTATATCATTCACATTCTTCAAACGCAAGTTATCAAATGCACCTTTTAAAATTATATCAATGCATTTTATTGCATTTATAAAAATGTAAATATATATGGATTTAGCAATTGATCAAAATTTAGACCCCGGTTCGAATTTAAATAATAAAAACGTTTTTTGTATCGCTACGGTTTTTCTTTGCTTTGACTGTTGATTAGCCGGCTATTGTTAGTTCACCCCCTGCCAGTTGAAGTTACGCAGTGCATTTTAGAAATGCATTTCCGGGTAGATGTATGCAGTTGCATCGCATGGAGGTAATGGTGCGATATGCACTTTTTCGTTTTCTGCAATAGAATCTGCGATGGAATATATTCGATAAATGCTTTTTAAATTTGTCCATAGATCGACGGAATTAATCATGACGTTGCAATATATTTTTTGCGCATTCAAAGCGTTATCTACGTTATTAAAAATTGCACAATGCTTTCTCTCAAATGGGAGTAATATAACCTCTTTTTTTTGTTGAAATAAAGCCTTTCCAAGAGAACGAAATTCTAGGAAGAGCTACCAAGTGTCTGATGGGAAATGTTTTTCATGTAATCGCATAAAAATGGAAAGAAGCGCTTTCGAGGATGCTTCGAAATTAAAGAAAAACAGACAATAGAGCATTTCGAGCAAATTTGACAAATATTTTGCATAACATCAATTAATTCAGATCTCTTTGACGAAGCTTTGACTGCACATGTCCGCGCGTCTAAATAAAAGCCATCTTCAAAGAATTTCTTCAGTTCTGACGATGATAAATGATTCATCGAATAATGGCCACAAAGGCGCATCTGCCTTCGCATCGATTTTGCAGAATGCAGGTAACATTAATAAATGGCAATGCACAAAGTGCCGGAATTCCTCAACAAATATGCACAACAAAAAGGGAATTATAAATTTGCTATCCGCACATCTTACTTACAGACATTTTACGAAATTAGCCTTTGATAAAAAAATCCGATGTTATATCAAAGCATTCGAAGAAAATACATTGTTCGAAAGAAAATAATACCTTAATTTAATACACTGGAGAACATCAAAGACTTTGTAGAATGCAGGTAAAAAGGGGATGAAAATTTAACAATGTTGTGTAATATGGAGCGATGTTGGTTTATTAAAGTTTTGCATATTCCCAGTGCTATATATTGATTTCATTATTATTTAAAGTTTTTCTCCGCTTAAATAATGCATACTTAATATATCGATCGGTATTTTTTCATCGGAGACGAAGTTCCAATAAGCACTTTGATTAGATACCGTTTTTCAAAGGTCGGAAATTTAATCACTTTAAGATTCTCCCCAGTTTTCCAGATCAAATTAGGGAGTTTTATTTGAAAATATACGGAATTTCATTAACTTATTTGAAAATGTGCAATATTGAGAGTTGTGTATTGATCGCCTTCAATCACATAGAATATGAATTCTGAAAAGACCTTTGAATGATCATAAATTCTATCATACCTAATTAACTTATTTATAAATCCAATATTATAATATCTTATTTTCAATATGCTATATTGGATGTTACAGGATGTTTGGCGTATGGACCAATACAATTTTTAGGGGTCTTTTGCTAGGTATCATACATGAGCCCTTTGTTTTAAGTGTCAGGGTTGTGGAAATAGAATTTTTTTCAACATTTTGAAAAAATATCCAAAATTTCACCTTTAAATCGTCATAATTTTTTAATATGTCGTCGTATAGCACCAAATAATTGTTTTTGTATTTTGCAATGTATTTTTGATCTAAATAAATCATTATTTTGTGCAATCGGCTTAAAAAAAAATATTTCTGAGCTTCCAAAGTCACATAAAATGTGCAAAAACTAACAAATATTTTGAACCAGTTTATAACCTTTCCAATGATATTCTACATGTCGTACAAATCATACAATAAGTTGTTAAACGACACCTTTTCCTTATTTCAGGCGGCGTTTATTACCTCAATTAGAATTTATTTTGTAGGCAATCTTTTTTTCTTGCTCGCACGGTCTCCAGACCTGACACCAGTGGATTTTTTTTATCTGGGATCGTACACTATTACGTGGCTTGGACGGTTTCCGGACCTGACACCATCAAATTTCTTTTAATATATTTCAAATTTCTATTAATAATATCAGAAGAAATATAAAGCAATATATTAGGCAAAGCGAAAAGAAATGTCATTATTTTAGTTGCGTGCTTTGCCGTCAGTTTGCCTCGGGTTGCTATCGAGTGAATAGGTCAACGTTTGTGTTATTTTAAAGCTCTATTGTTTATCTTACTGTTTCAAATATTTTAATATTTTTTCAGCCATAGTGAAAATGTCCAAGCCAGAAATTGATGAGACACATTTGTGATCTTGTTTACTGTTTTTATTCGATAAAGGATTAAAAGCAAAATAAGCTATCCAGAGCATCTATGATACATATGGTAACATATTGAATAGTCAAAAATGCCACAAATTGTTCAAAAAATTCAAAAGTTGCGACAGAGATTTGAAAAACAAACCAAAATCAGGACGATCTCTAAAAATCGACGATGACGCATTAAATTCTATAGGTGAATCTGATCCTCGAAAAACAATAAAGGAACTATCGCTAGACATTAGCTGTCCCTATTCGATAGTAAAAGACCATTTGAAAAGACTCGGGGAAAAACATAGACAGAGAATTTGGGTATTATTCAATTGCCTTTTATTGAATCATTTTTGCTACTTCTATTGTTTAACAGAATGGCGTCAATAAAAAAATCCGCTAGTTTTTTGTAGAAGTTCAAATTGGGACACAGTGCACTGAAAGCAGGTTGAAATATTAATTAAGCATTTGAATAAGGATCGATTTGTGAAAAAATAATTCGAAAAAGGGGAAAATAACGTCGAAATGGGGAAGAAAATACTGGATAAGTAGGTGCCGCACAAACTGTTAGAAGGCTAAAATTGAAGCGCTTGGCAGATTTTTTTCGTTGATAAATTCAAATATATAACAATAGTAGTAATTGATTTAGAGTAAGTTGACATGCAATTTTTCCCTGCGTATTCCGATCAATAGTTTTAAAATAAAAATGCATCCAAGATTTAAGAAAAATAGAAGAGATATATCCAAGAAAAATTAAATAGATATGTCTATAATATGATTTGCCCTTATTTGATGTTTGCAACAACACTTCTAAGCCAATGGGATGCTTTATTAAAATAATTTACCTGTTTGCTATGCCATGTCATTTTTCAGCATCAAAGGAATAACAAATTTGCTGCAATTACATTTGAATTCACTCTTCAACGTCTTGAAATTGCACTTATGGTCAATTGTGGAAAAACAATAATGAATTATTGATCGACACTTAGAGAAAATTAGAATGCACTCGTAAATGATCAAACCGCCTTCCTTGTACTAAAGACATTCAAAATCATCTTTGCGTGCCTGCATCAGGACAAATGCAAACCGCAAATAGAATTTTCGATGCGTGGAACTAGTTTCTCCGTGACGGTGAAAATGCATTCTGAATGCAATGGAAAATGTACCCTGACATGTGTGGCTAAACTAGATCTAAGAAATACATTTTGAATATTTAAAAATTGATTGAGTGACATTCGCAGGACGAAACATTATTTAGACAAGAAAATATTGTTCTGCATGTCTTTGATATCTCATTTATTCCATTTCCTTGTCCCATGCATTTGATTGCCCTAATCCAGATGAATCCGTTCTGCGAAGCTCGTTAATACAAAGTGAAGCTTAATATATATAACTTGCTTATACAGAGGGACACTCGGATTTCCATGAATCACTCCAATACTCTATATATCTAAGGATACGCCGACAAAGTGAACGAAAATACATATCTGATGCCATGTCCGTCTGATATTGTAAATAATTATTTTGAACGATATTTGTGTTAGCTTTTTGTGTTTTGGTTTTGGGAGGAAAACAAAATTTAATATTTAGTAAATCGGTTTTCATTAAAGCGATATGATAGAGTGCAACGTTTGATGTGGTGGCACGATGTCCACTTCATTAAAACCAAATTAAGGCGGATTTTGTGGTTAAATTATTAATTTGTCAATCAAAATACGCTATTCTGGTAATTAAATCTGAATAGGGTGCGCTGTTTGCAAATTTGTTAAGCAATTCGATCGGACCTTTATTTAGTTATGGAGGCATAGAATAATCAAATTTCATCGTTTGATAGAGAATTTCGATTATCGATATTTGAGGTGTTGCTATAAAAATAGCTGGATAATTTAAATAGCAATGAGTGTTTGTAAGCTTATAAAATATACCCAAAATCGCACAAAAGGAGTTACTATAAAGATGCTACTATAGTTCCTACTTCAAAGAAAAAAATCACGAAAAGGCGACCGTTTAATAAAAATAATCATATTTTGGCCTTCTTTAAATATAGTTAAAGATTAAATTTTGACATAAATCTGGTAGGAACAATAGATAATTATATAGAAAAGGTTCATACCGAATTTAAAGTAAATCAGTTAATTAGAGCATGAAATTCCATGTCAACTGTGCTGAAAAAAGTAATTTCAAGAAAACGCGTTTAAAGATTTCATTCTGATTGGAACGGCTTAGTTCCCTTGTCACTAAAATAGCTATAACTCCGTAAGTAATTGGAATTTTAGAAATTTCTGGGGGGGATATATTTTTGAAAGTCAAAACGATGAAAAAAATGCAAAAAAATAAAATCGATTTTTTCAAAACTCCTCTAGCAGATGCAACATGATTTAAAAGTCCAAAATTGTATTTTTTCCCTCAAAATTTCGGTTAGTGTTGATGATTTATTTTCTATTTCATCCAAAATATCTCGATACGTGCTCTTTATCAAATAAAAAAATTGCTTCAACAAAACCGCATAACTTTGAAATCGCACAAAAAGAGGTTTCAGTATATATAAGTAACTAAACTAACTCTTGCAGGGCCGTAACTAGGGGGTGGCAAAGTAGGCACCCGCCACGGGCGTAACTGGGCTTGGGGCGCAAAACGCAGAGTACCCAGTCGAAAGTTGCACATGGTTTTTATTTTACTTTTCATGAATCAACACTGATTGACTCTGTCCGTTTTAATTTAAACAACCCACCCGATCAGTCTTCTTCGGATAACTTAGTTTTGTAATGAGAGTTCGTAATCGTAATGTTCGGATATGGCGTTCGATCGCGAGGCGTTCATTCGTCATGTCAGCGATCCGAAGAGCGGACCAGTTAGACCCACAGATCTTGTGGCCACTCCTTCTTACCATTTCTGGGGTAGTTACCTCATTTGGTCGACCACTGCGCTATTCGCCTTGGCAGCTCGTACGGCCTCGTCTAACTTCTATTTTACCATGATATATTTACTACAATTTTAATAATAGGAATATCGATATGAAATTGAATAGATATGGGGCTAAGAATTTTATATGGTGTACCAAATACACATCATGGTATTATTAGTATTAAAAAAAAAACAAATACCTTCTTGTACATGTTCATATGGATTATCTTCGTATATTATTTTAAAATATTTATTATAATAATATTTCATATATTGCTTTTTTATGCGTATTTTACTTTAAATCTCGGGGGGAGGGGGGCGCATGTTAGATACTTACCACAGGCGCTTCATACCCTCGTTACGGCTCTGAACTCTTGTTAGATCAAATATTGTTGTAGTTAGGGATGATTTCTGGATGATTTTAATTTCTCGAAAGATGAGAATTATCGATTTTGTTTCTCAAATTTCTCGAGAAATTTTGAGAAACTTAAACAAATCGTTTACGTCTGATAACGGATGTGGCATCTTAAAAATAAAATCGGGTTAAAATCGACCGTACATCTGACGTCGCCCGTATCGGTCAATCGTTCAGCGTGCATAAGAGCAAATTTTGTATTTTGAGAAAATATTCAGAGAAAATAGAAAGACATATTCTATTAAAATGATCTTGTTATATATTTGTTTGATACATCCTTGTTGAAAATTACATTTTATTGGCATCAACGATCGTTGTAATTAATCGCTCAATAATGTTGTAAAATGACTAATAAAACAGCTTTTAAGCTAAATTCCACTTAATAAATTGAATCCAAGATTTTCCCAAAATTTAACGCAATTTGTTATATGATATTCTGTTAATTTTGAGTACTAAAATGAACTAGATATGTATATAATTTTTAATGTTTTGGAACATTTCGTCCGCTTTCGATTGCAATTAATGTCGTTGCTTAATAATTCATGAAGTGATTAAACGATCTTTGAATAGAGCGCAATCAACTTTCTACAAGAGTGCTTTGTTGATTTGTTTGAGATCATCAATGCCATCTGAAATTTCTTTTACTGTCTGCGATGCTATGTACAAAATTGTTGTTAATATTTTATATATTTATAAAACAAGAGACGTGTTTGTAAATGACAAGTTTTTCTATGTACATCAGATCACAAATGCTGTTTCGGGATACAAAGACATTCGTGCCTGCTACTCATATATCATATACTCATTTTAGGGGTAAAATTATAGCTACGTTCTCGTTTTTTTCAGCATTGTCAAAAAGTGATTGCTCTCCCGTCGTTTCGTGCAGTAAAAAGATATATAATATAGGCGCATGGTTCCGAAGGCGTATTTATGGGAGTCGTTACGCAACTCAGAGAGTTTTTTGTGAGACGTCTCCTCGGTTTGAAACAATGGGAATTTCAAGCACAAATTTCGGTGTCACGAGATCTATAGTGAAGGGTTGTAGAAACCGGAACTGTAGCCAACATATCCCCTCGGTATACACACATGCTACATGCTTCGTGGGGTGTTTGTGTCTCGAGCATTTCCTGTATAAAGCACAGCATATTTGTGACACCAATTGTTCTCAACATACCCGTGGCATTTGGCGTTCCTGCTGATACCGAGTAAGTAATGGCCGCAGCTCATTGCTTCAAGGATTCAATTATTTGCGGACAATTGATGAAAATATACACTGTGTGTGTCCGCGATATTACGCCGTTTCCACACCCTTTCACGCAAATTTCTGCCTATAACGGAAACTATGTATTTTTTTTAATCAAATCAAGAAATGAAATCAAACGTGTCATGATTTTTCATGATATTGTATTAGAAATAGAAGCATGGTATTGAAAATATAGCGTTATAGAGCACTGCTCGCAACATGTGCGTGCATACTCATCAAAGGATATTGATGAAATATATATTAGTTCATTTTATAAATGTTTAAACTTATTTGTTTTTTTTTTACCCTATGGATGCTAAGAAACGACACAACGATCGCTATTGGCCCATTGATGACTTCAAAATACTGGAATATAAATAGGTTCTGTGCGTCAGGGTACCAGTGTTTAACTTTGTAGTACATTTTAGTAACACTTTAGCGCGAACAAACAATAAAGTCAAGTTCGTCAAAAAACACCATAAAAGCCAAAGGGCTAATACAATGGATGAAAGTCTAGCGGATTTGGAATGAAAATTACACGTTTTCCAGAATTTAGAAAAACTTTTCTTGATGCTGGAATTTTCACAACATTTTCTTTAAATTTAATAATAAGAATAATCCTGTTTTCATACTTAAAATACATGCAGAATAGTCTATATTTAGGAATATTTTTATATTATTGCCATATACTATGTTCGACCTCGTTTAGACTTTTTGAGGCTTTAACATTTGTTGAATTATTGAACGAAGCCATTTCTTCAAAAAGGATTATAGCGAAATCTGAAAGTGACTGAAAAGCAAATAATCATAACTTCTCGCATAATTTTTGTAATTGTAAAAAAATGCCATATTTATATTGCCATGTATTAATTTGGAATTTTTATATAATGATATTGACGACTAAAATCTACTTTAGAGTTGGTGTTTCGCAGTTTCTTTTTTATAAGATCATTACCAACGTTTTTCATAGCGTATTTATATATTTTTATATGTGTTTTCCAACCATAGCTCTTGTAGATTTGAACTCAAGATGATTAAGTTTTACTACATTACCGAAAATTTTCCAAATATTAATTAGATGAAAATCATAATGATTAAATAGTCATATTGAAATGTATTCTTAAGATCTACTTTAAAAGGATTTCAGTAAATCTTATCGCATTCGTTTATAGTGCGATAAAAGCATTGCAAGTACTAAATTTTATCGAGAAAAACATGAAAAAGTGAATGTAATGGATTTCTCACTATAATAAAGATACTTTCATAATGAGAACTCCTTGATTTTTATTGACTGTTAAGGCTTAATTTTATAAATTGCTATAAAACCATATAAAATATGCGCCCCTGCCTTAATGGGGTACTCTTGTATTTCCGCAGCATTTGACAAACTTGTCGCCCCAATTATCACTTATTGCGCTTTTTAAAGCACTTTAAAACGAGAAACTTGACAAAATATTTTTTTTTAATAGCTTACTATATAAACCCCAGCGTCTGTAGTTCAAAAGTTGTTGCATCTGTATATAACAATAATATTTTTAATAATTTAAGAGACTTTTGTTAAACCACTTGAGTGTTGGTGGCTCACCGGTGAGTCGCTATAGTTTTTTTTAAATATAATTTTTAATACCCAAAGATTATTACGCAGGGGACGTATATAAAAAAATAAAAGTATTTATTATGCGTTGTGACTAGGGAATCCAATCCCGAGCCAAAATTTCGATCCCGGGATTTCGGGATTCCATTAGACAATCCCGGGACCAGTCCCGGGATCCCGGGATTGGGATTTTCAATATTTTAAGAAATTACCTTGATGAATTTGATCAAAAATTACTAATCAGTCCATTTGTTCAATATAAATAATCACCTGAAGGCCAAAAAAATGTATTTATTTAAGAAAAGATAAAAATACAATTCAAAAATAGATAAATAAAACACTAAAAAATTCAAATATTATTTTGAAAATATGACGGAAGTAACATTAACATTAAACATTAGTATTTCGTCATTTAGTCTGGATCTGATTTTGGAAGTCAGACAACTTACTGATAAAAATGCATGCTCAGCTTCCACACTCCTTGGAGGTATCGTCATCAGATATTTAAATCCTAGTTCGAGTTTATGATCGCGTGAGCCCTCATTTTCGTATAACACCATTAATGTGACTGATAAAATTCTTTTCTGCTGAGACACGGACTAAAATTCGCAAAATTCCCGATTTCCCGACAAATTATTTACTTCCGTCGCTGCAAATGAATACTTATATACTATAATACTTTGATGTGATTTGTAATTATATTACGGAGGAATACAAAAAATCTGAACCTCGTATCTATTATATTTCATATCGATATTCCCATTATTCGTCGAGGTGTAGTAAATACATCACCGGTAGGGAAATGTTAATATAACAATTTGAAAGACATATATGTACTCTATACATGTATACATAGATTAGACAGTCACTGCTCCTATGCGTCGCCTAAGTTCGCCAATTAGTAATTACGCCACTGTTTCCAAGCATCCAGATTTCGTCGGGAATGTCTCGATTTAGTAGCCTTCATCGTGTTGGTGAGGTGTATGATTTCTGTTAGATAAAAATTTCAATCCCGGGATTTTCGGGATTACGTTTTCTAATCCCGGGATTCTTAAGTACCTAAAACTGTCCGGGATCCCGGGATCCCGGGATTGGATTCCCTAGTTGTGACAGCCCTGAACATGAAATGCTCAAAATTCATAAATGATCCCGCGGGACAGCATGCGGTATAGATTAGCGTTTCTTTTCGAGAATTATTTCTCGAGAAATATGTAAAAGTAAGAATTCCCTTTTCTCAAGAATTTTTATAAGATTTCAAAAAATTTTAGAAATCAAATATTATTGTTGCACTGTATATGAGTGGGTTTCGGCCAAAATGCATTCCCTTTGAAAGGTCTTATTAGGGTTCTAGATATGATAAAATGTTTACAAAATTCTTACTCTTAAATTCAAAGGACCTTAAGAGGCGTTTTTACCTTGTTGGATCTAAAATTGATCGATTTTTCAACATTTTTTTATGCAAAAAGTATTAAATTTGATTTGATATTTAGTGTGTTGACTAGACGATATTTATTGAACATAAAAATATTTTTTAAAGTTTGACAAATTATGGTATGTTGTATGTTGGTGGGCGAGCGATGATATTCTTCACCATGGAAGTTCTAAGTCCTGAACAAGTAATTTTTAGTGAAAAAATTAAACATATTTTTACTTTGTATAATATTGTGTATAGCTTAAACTAAAATTAAGAAAAAATATTGGAAAATAAAAAAATAGTAAGCGATCGAAAAAAAGTTTATGTTTTTACCAACATTTTTTGTAGTTTTTTGTTCAATAAATAAACGCTTTTGCATATTTTTAGATAATTGTAGTCTATACGATGAAGACGTTTATTATACACGTGCCTGCCAAATTTCATAA